>CAJNOP010001239.1:6348-41099 GCA_905250075.1 Rotaria sp. Silwood1
AATAATCCCAAATAATCCCAAATAATCTCAAATAATCCCAAATAATCTCAAATAATCCCAAATAATCCCAAATAATCCCAAATAATCCCAAATAATCCCAAATAATCCCAAATAATCCCAAATAATCCCAAATAACCCCAAATAATCTCAAATAATTCCAAATAATCCCAAATAATCCCAAAAAATCTTTTTTGGATTTTAGAATCTGTAAAATCCCAAATCCGCTTTTTCCCCCTTGGTATTTTAATATGTTCTAAACTTTTTACATACAATGATTCTCGAAGTTAAGTATGAAAGCATAGATGATATTTAATTTTTAGACAATATGGCTATAATCGAATTGATAAGTTGTTGGATTTATTCAGATTTTTAGTTTTAGATTGGATTCGAGACACATCTTTAATCGATACTGACTGTTTGGATATGATTGCTGTTTGATAACGCATGATAGTAACATGATCTCAGTTCAATGACAAACACAACATGATGCATCAACGACAAATATTCATTCATTTGTATTTGAGAAAACTGTCAAATCATAATGATGGAACATGGAACATATCAATTCATTCTGTATCGAATCGCATTTGGAGTTCTCCTTGTTGAAATATTCATAATACTTTTGTTACCAAATCAATTATTAGCAAACTTGATTGAATAATCATTTGCTATTATTTGACCTGATAAACAACAATTTATGGTGAATTTTTATGATATTGAAATTAATTTTCTATCCTCACGACATTTTCGTCTATCTCTCGCTTTTCAATTGGCAGCCATGATATGGATCATTTCACTTTTACTCGTCGATGGATGCATTTTTCAAGTACGACAATTATTTGAACACAATATCTGTCCGCTACAGAAAAGTGATTGTTTTATTGTTGAAAACGTGGTCTCAAATGTAAGAGTCAATGGTGAGCCTGGTCAAGCATTAACGAATTCAACATCATCGAATGTCATCTGTTTTTTCTGGGCCTATAAAGAAGTAAATGCCGTACGTATACTCAATCAAATAGGTATCGGTTCGTGTATCTTCTCTCTTCTGTGCCATACTTTCAAATGTCTTTGTTGCTTGTCACATAAATGGCTAGGTTTGCTTTTGATTATTCTATTCACTCTCGGTGGAATAACAGTGATCATTTTGATATATACTGTAATAATTCGTATCTCAATGGCCAGAATGTTACTACTAATAGGATTTCTGGGTCTATTCATAAATGTTATTCAACTGTTTCAATTTACAAATCATCATCGACACAAAACTCAGCCGCCAACGAACTCGATAAGCTTGAATTAATTATTTTTGAAAACAAATTCCAAATCTATGGGGACATAATCAAATGAATATTTGAATTTTAAGGAAAAATCAACACTTCGACAATAAACGAACATAATTATTAGCTCTCTTGACGAACTTTTCTGATATTGAAAAAAATAATCATACAGCACTAATCTATAGAAAACAAGTATCATAATCATAACGTACTTGGAACAAAGAAGAAAACAAACTGAAATAACAATTTCGTTTCACTTTTGAACGGCCATTTTCTATTGTTTTCTGCCATTTATTTCTAGTTATAGTTCTAACTGAAGCTTTACATTGAAATATTCGTGTGAATACATGTTCCAGACCATTGTGCTACATCAGTTGAATAAGATTTACTCATGTTGAAAATAAGCTGAACAGGTATGATGTGTATCAGGTTTAAAAACGAAATCATTGGTATAACTAATGAAAAATCCGTAAAAAATCAATTCTAGTTGAATCTACTGTAAACCCCTCCCCATAATAGAAGCCCCTCCCATATTAGAAGCCCCCCCTTATTAGAAGCCCCCTCTGAGATGAACAACGTGTTTGACGTATTAGAAGCCCCCCTAATTTTTCGAAAAAATTTTAAAATTTTCAAGATTTTTTTTCGCATTTTCATGCTAAAACTGCTAAAATCTTTCGATTTTCAGGTAAAAAGTTGGCTGACTCTTATCAAGCTTAGCTAACATCTGAAAATAATGTCAAAAATCTTCTGGAAAACTCATAAAAACCTTGAAAGTCGCTAAAAACCCTTGCGAACCCTTTTTCCTGGCAGTTTACGAAATTTTTTTGAGACTTAATAGAAGCCCCCTCCAGAAGCTTCATATGATAGACATATTAGAAACCCCCGGGGGCTTCTAATATGGGGAGGGGTTTAGTCTAGAATATGAAATGTAGATTCGATATATTGATCAATCACTTCGACCATACGTTTTTTTGTTCACTGGTTTCGTGATGCATCAAATGCACTTAGTAATCAGAAAACGACCTAGTTCATTTGGTTTATGTACTCTATTCCTATTCTCGAGTACTAAGCTTGATTATTATACGAATGTTCAGGTCAAATAACACAGCATTGAAAAAAAGCTGCTGATGCTCCAGCGAATCATTATTGAGTGAGTGCTACACAATATTCATTGAGCATAGACTATAAGATGTGAACACTAACTTTAACATATTATTTGATTTCTACAAATGAAGGAATGATTGTCTCGATACTCTAGCTTTTATTGCCATCTTCAATTTATTGAGCCTTCAGCAAGGTGAAAAAATACAACATTGATGTATACTTTTAGTCAAAAAGAAATACAATGCACGAATAGCAATAGTGTCATAAAATATCGTCGAGTTTTTGGTGGTCGAATTTTTGAGCCGATTATTCATTAAAAGATATGTTTAACGTTTCGATAATCAATTAATATTTGCTAACAATGAGTTAAAACTTTTTCGTCAAAAAGAAAGACATTGGAAAGCCAGATACAGTTGGGTGTGGATATCAATCTTGTGATCACTCACATCAACAACCACACCCACACCCTCCTCAAGAAACCTGATCACTGTCGAACAGTCTTGTAATAATTCATTTTGACCTTATCAAAGACGAGTTTTGCCTACACTCTAGATTAATTGGGGTGTGCATGTGGGTGTGTCGAAGTACGGAACACCAACATCCACACCCACATCCATGCCGTTGTTCAATTCTTCCATTCGGATCAATAACTGACCCAGACGATGCCATCCTAAGGAATCTGACGTCTTGTTTTGCATCCATTTGGTCAGGCCTGATGATTTGTTGAATCATGTAACTGATATGATTGCTGAACAGCGAATCAAGCGTTCGTACACTATGGTTTTCTAGTGATTCATCAGTTAAACTTGATGCATGAAAACCGAAATATCGGACAGTATGTGTTTCAGACTCATTGATCTGTTCAAAACTCGATATTTCAATCGCTCAATGAGAATCAGTAAACGACAGATGTCAGCAATGATCATTCCATGGATTTCGTACCATATCTGCTTTTCTCAAGGCTTATCCGACAGATTCTCGAATCATCCAGTTTGATAGGCATGCAGATTCAAAGACCAAAGTGTCCTTATCATCATGTAACTATTATGCTATGTCGCTTTCTTCTATTCTTGTACTGAACGAAGACGATGTTTGTCTTGTGAAAAACTCCACATTTGTTTAATTACAACGACTGAATAAACCGTGGAGTTCAATATTCTCAAATTCACATCTATCGTCTCATTCTTTTTTGTTATAAATTAAACTTTTACCAGATACATCTGATTGAATGTCAGTAATATAAGATCATAATAAAAAGTTGCCTTTTTGAACATGGTTTTTTTTTTAATGTTGAAAAGTTCTGCTGAAAACATAGAAATCTGAACCTCTTCAAGGATGAATGTAGCTAAAATAAAGAACGATATCCACATACACCTACACTATCAGGAGGTTTGAAAAACAGCTACTTCTGTCTGTGAATGATTCTTCAAGCATCAAGATTTGCTCTATCGCAATCATTCCAAACATAATAGCGATTGGGAATATTTTTTTTTTTGTTAGATACAACGAAAGAGTTTGAAAGCTTTTCTAACTAGAAAAATGTGCAGAAAGAAGCGTTTCGACAAAAATAAGCAACTGTATGTATTGCCATTGAAATACTGCAGTTCACTGGAGGCCAGTGTCATCAACCAGGCTGACTATGCCTGCTCGATATTTGTCACGATATTTGTGCACATGCATCATGATGAAATCACACACAAGTCCTGCGATGACCATATAGCCGATACCGGAACCTTCAAGTAAAAAACAATCAGTCATCATCAATGACTACTATTCATGTGATCTTACCGATGGCGAGAAACAACTGAAGTGGATTGAATCGTCCTCCGATGCCAGAGATCGATACAATAAAACGAAGACCGTGAATTTTCAATAGAATTCGATAGGTAGTATTGTTCAAACGATATTTATATGCCGTACTAGATATGTTTTTAATATCCTAGAACATCAAACGAAAACTCGTTCTTGAACTAATGATGCTTACCGATAATTGATGCCCGGTGATTGTTTGTCGTCGCCACTTTGCAGGAGATGAAAATCGTATTTTGGATAGCACAAACGTTTGTCGTAGTCAAAATTACATGTCCATTTCTGCTCGATTTCAATCACACCACCCTAAAAGAGTCACATTGAACGATCTGTATTTATCGTATTTACTTCACTGAGAAGAGCTAGGATGTTTGTCTGAAATTTGTCTAGGATGTCACCAAGACGAAAAATAGGACAACGTGGATCTCGAATGCTGTGATATCGACACGAAAAATTTGTATCATCTCGAAGATTTCGCCTGTCAATGAAAAGAACAAATTAGATATAATACAAACGATGCTTGTTGATCGACGTCAAAACGAACAGATGTATGTTGAATCGTTGAAATGTTACTGATGTCTTTAAAAAAATGGTGAAATTGTTCAAGTCATCGATACCGATTTGATAATCTCTATGAAAGAAAGAGAAAGGTGCAGCAGGCATTTTGCAAATTGAAAAAGAGAACATTACTCGGATGCACTCAGTTCTTCGGGACACCAGCCGTTGATTTCACATACATTGATCGACGTATTCTCTCGACTTGGCACACAATTACCCGTTAAAAAGCCTAGGAAACGTTTGGTGAAAATTTCGTCGTCTAATTAGTCGAAAAGTATTTACCAAATGTACTTGGTGTCGCCTTCCCAGCTCGACAGCGATTACTGGTCTCACGGCAATAAAGCTTAGATTTCAGGGCCTATTTTAAGTATCAACAAAAATCTGCCAGCAATGATACTAGTTGATCAACTTCTTACACTCGGACAGCAGCCCTCGGTTTGATCGTAAGTAACAATTTGACGAGTTGCAATGAAAAAAGCATTATTTTCCTAATGAACAAATAGCTAAGATCATTGAATATCCGTTAAGCACGTATACATACCAGGGGTGGAATGCCATAATCAGCCGTGTCCCAAACAATGGGTGGATAATTGACTGAAATGCAAGCAGACCAAGTTTCATTTGAGTACGATCAAAGAGTTCAATAAGAAATCCTACCTGCCAAAGAGGATGGAATCTTCACATTGACTAATGCAACACCTTTCACTTTGATGACACTCGTTCCACGTGGCTCTTGGAATTCCTGATATCCTCGTTCATACCACACAATGTAACTGCAAATTAATTGCATCCGAATAGAATAGGTTCTCAATAAATGACATACTTACAGAGCGATATAAGTGCAAATAACCAATTGAATGATGCGATTGAGCAAAGCAATGAATGAATTAGGCACTTCGACCATTTTGACAGTAGAATAAGTGAAAAAAACACTGGAAATGAATGAACAACATGGATTGTTTGCTACAATCCGAAAGCACAAGTTCATTTTTTTCGATCTTTGATAAATGGACAAGAACTCACCGTTTCTACCCATTGTATTGTTCTTGTCACGCATAGATAAATGATTGGAAAGATAATCACGTGATTAGTGATGATTTACAAGTAAGCTTAGTAAAGCTAGCAAACTTTCTTCGGAAATTCTGAAACGATAAATGTTACTTTACTGTTCAGAAATCATTTTCATCAGTCGAAGATAGAAAGAAAATGATTTAAATCCATTGCTCAATGAACACTTGAATGACGACAAAGGGAGCAAATTGTGAATGAACTGCGCTACTGATTGACGTCAATTTGGAGTAAAGACCATTTCATTACGATTTCTATACTTGTCATTTGTCAGTTGCTATCATGACTTACTGCTGGAAAGAATTCACTGAAATACAGAACATGAACGTATGATATGTAGTTTTGTTGTTATGCGCACTTTTCCCTCGCTGAATAGTTTTTTTTTGCTCTTGCTCCTTTTATTTTTTTTTCTCTAACAATCAAGCAGAGAATTTGTGGCAATAAATGCTTGCAGTATTGATGAAACAGCAGCTAGTGGTAAAAAACAATCTGTAGAGAAATAAAAATGAGATTTCTATTAATAATAATCGAAAATACAAGTGAAAGAAGTTCATATTAAGGAAGAAACAACTGACGTTTATTACTCTTTTCATTCATATTGATTAGACTGTTCATTTATAATAAAGAATAGATATAAATGAAATATTTATATACTTTTCTAAATGGATAGGTGAAATAGTATGTTGAATTTACGAAAAAACCTAATCTTTTATTTCCTTCAGTTGATTCACAAAAAAATTATAGTATCTAACATACAATATATTATTTTCATTTTTAAACAGCATCATATATCAGAACGTTACGGATGACAAAAAAAAGAAGATTAATTAGCATATCCTATGGTTATATTAGATATTTATCGATTAATCTATCATCGAAAAAAGATCTTTCTTTATTCTTTAATTATTAAAAATAAAGAATTTACATATGTATCTTTATTTTGTAAAGATAAAAGTTTTACTTATCTGTATTTTTTTTTAAAAAATAAAGATTTTTTAATTCACTTACTTTTATTTCATAAAGTGAACATAAACTAATATTCTTAATGTTACCTCTAAGGAGATCCTCTGGCGCATATACTCACTGTTGAGAATGAGTGCTTGTTCTCTTTCCCGCTTCTCTCTATTCTAATCAGACAAGCGGTGAAAAAGACGACGTTTTTACACGTAAAAAGCATATATTTTAACACATTAAAAAAAAATTTTTGAAGAAAAACCAAATTTGTGAAATATTAACGTTGTGAAACTCCATTTTTCAACACAAAACTTTTTAAACGCATTAGAATGTGCATTTTTTATGCATAGAAACGTTACGTTTTTGTTACTTGTTAGTCTGAAATATATGGTTCTGTTCGTTCATGTTTCTTCATCAGTGATCTCACATTCCTTTCTCTCCCATTTCACACTATATGTTCTTGGAACTTTGATTGGATTAAGAAGTTGATCTATAAACTCATTGAAGTTTTACGCAGTTTGGCTAATTAGAGCGCACTCTCATGTAAAAATAATAGCCAATTTAAGGCCATCTCTTTAAAAAACTCCGTTTTCGTCAGAAAAATGAAAATTAAGATAATTGCCTAGAAAGATAGTCCGAGATCTGATCTCACCATTTAGAGAAATTTGGTTTGTCAAATGCGCCACTTCTGACTCTTGTCTGGTAGATATCTCTGTCAAACATCAGGATTTAGAGCTGAAAATTTTACTCTAGCTTCCTCCACTACAACTCCAACATATCTACCAAATTTCAGACGGTTTGAATATAACCAGCGTGAAATCGATGTTTGAGGAAGAAAGGAAAGATGACCTTAACGAGTAATGTCATGTTAAAATTCGTTAAAAATTTAATGATTTAACGAAAAAAAAAGCGTAGTACTTTTTTGACTGTAAAAATGCGTTAACCATACACAAAAATAACATATTTTAATGCATTATCAAAGTATAATGCATATTGCATGATGTTTTTTGCTCTTTCAATATCTTAGTAACTAAATATTTTCTTGAGTTGAAATTTCTTTTATAAATTCGTCTGCTATATATTTGTTTGCTATAGAAGTCTCAGTCAAATTTTACTTTACTGTTTGAAAGACGGAAGAAAATTTTTTCTGTTATCACCATTACTTTCTGATACATTTCTAAATGAGAATGGGACACTCCACGAGTTTTTTCTCGTCATTAACCATATGTGACTTCTTTAGCAAATAACCATATATTAGATGAATTTGCAAAAGAAATTTTAACTCAAGAAAATGTTTAGTTTTAAGATATTAAAACAATAAAACAACACCATTGGAAATACGAAGATGTCATTTTTAGAAAAATTAATGAAATAGCAATGAGACAAATTCTTTTAGAATTTTATCTAAAGTATAGGCTCTATTTATCAACAAAATATGAGCTCAAACGTAGGATTTCAGTTGTGGATACGTCTTCATGAAGCAAAAAGTTGACGACAGTTATCTTAAGACTCCCATGAAAATATGATCTAGTCACAGAGTTGAAGGAATCACTAAAATTTGGGCTGTGTTGGAGATGTGATGGAAGTGCTATGATAAAAGTTTCAGCTCAATATTATCACACTTTTACTAGATATTTCGTCAAACAAGGATGAACATTAGCTTGTTTGACAATTCAAAATTCTTCATGACGTTCCATCAAAAACAATTTTTTTTTCTTATTTGGTGTGGAACATTCAGATACAGATCCTGATGCAGTATTCTTCTTTATATTTTTAGTTTTCTTATGGGAGAAACGACTTAGAAATTCAATATCCTGGGGTGTGAGTGTGGGTGTAAAGAAGAAAACACCCACACCCACCCTTGCTATCAATGATACCAATGAGTTGTTACTTTGATTTTATTGCGATCATAGAATTATAACTAGAGAATAGTTGAGAATAACAGTAGCTTATATCTCCAAAGTACATCTTCGAATAAAATATTGTTAGGTGAGTGCGAAGATATGATGGAACTTGCTCACATGTCAGTTATTTACCGACACTTAGTTACTTCCTGTTATAATAAGATAAATGAATCATATGGGATAAAGAGACAACTCAATACTTCATGATTATTTAAGAGCTAGTGAAGACTATATTTTCTAACTATTTTAACTCTATTTCTATCGAATATCAATACATATACCGGTGTACGATTGGAATAAAGTCAAAATAGTTAGGCGATATAGTCTAGCTCACAAATCATCATAAAGTATTGAGTTGTCTCTTTACCTTATAGAATTGACTTAATTCCGAAATAAAACATGTAAAAACATGTTTAAAATATGAAACGAAGAAAACACCGTAAGAACTCGTTTCAGAATCATAATGCGTACGTAACGTATTAAAATGTGCGGTTTTTACGATTTTGAACGCGTTTTTCCTATTATTTCATTTGAAGAATATCAAACCGTATCAAAAACAGATGATAGTCGTGAACCTATTTTAACTGCTGGTTTTATTCATGATTTTAGTAATTTTATTGATTCATATCAGAGCGATTGAGTGTTAATTCAAGGTTTTATTGGAAAAGATGCTACAACCACATTTTATATTAAGACATGTCCAAACTCCGACTCCTATTTTTGTCTAATTTCCTTCAATATTAAATCATAAAGCATTTTGAATTCTATGATAAATAAAGATCTTGATCAAAAAATAAATGTACTTTACAAATTAAAAAAAGAATAAAGTTTAAAATCGTATGTGAATAATATTCTCATCATCGTTGTCATTATCATTTTGAATATCAATATAAACGAATAGAGTTGAATAAATTGGATCATTGTTATTAGCTTTTAAATGAATATGACGATAGTCTAGATAAAAGAAAAAGAATGAGTTAATGTTATCATTTATTTTGTGTTTCTAACTTTTTTCAGTATTTTAATATTCAAAAAAAAAAAAGAACACGATGCAGACCGATGGCATTGCTCACAAAATCAACTAGGTAGAAAAAGATTCGGTATGTTGTTTCCTCTCAAAACAAAAAAAAACATGCACGATGCCTCCTTACATTGAATTTTGGATAAATTCGTGAATACTCAATAGAGCCCATTGGGCTGCTCTCGGTCGAACTCGAAATGTAGCAGTCAATTATGACGTGATTATTTTAAGATCATCGGTATGGTTATCTTAAAAATGTCTAGAATATATTAGTAGCAGAATTTGGAGGGACTATGAAACTTAAATTAAAAGATATCGTTAGAATTACGAGTATGGTTCGGGTCCAGAGTTGTTAGAGACGACATGCAACAACTTTTTTGGAAAAAGCTTTTTTGTTGACTTTTTTCGAATGAGAACTCTGATTTTAAGCTTTTGAGCTCATATATTTAAAGGATTTCTCTTTGTGAAACACAATCTAAAAGGAGGGTGTGGGTGTGGGTGTGGGGTGTGGGTATAACTGGAGAGAAAACTTACATTCACAACCACATTCATAGCCAAAGCCACACTCACATCCACACCCACCCACACCTACACCCACACCCACACCCCACCCACACCCACACCCACACCCCACCCACACCCACACCCCACCCACACCCACACCCCACTCACACCCACACCAATCCGCACTAATTTCATAAAATTCGAAAGAATGCATGTCCTAAAATATCTTAGGATAACTAGGAACGCAGAAAAACGAATTTTTAGATAGATCCTCATACTTACAAACGCGGGACCAGGAGCGGATTCTCGTGCCTAGGAAGTCGGAACCCAGAACGTTCCCTAGTCTAGGGACCCTGCCAAGATTGGTATCCTTTGGTATACAAATTGAAATTTTGTCTCGAGTTTCGCGTTTCTGAAAACCCATAGCGGATTCCCGTTCTTGGAAACACATCTTGACTTTTTACACATGCAAAGAAAGGGCATGCCCCAACGTCTCCAATTTATCAAGAACCCGTGAAAACCAATTTTTAAGTGCCTTCCCGTATCTGGGTACAGAAAACCTGGGCGGATTCCCGTTCTCGTGCACTCGGGAACGCATACTGCCTTCATAGTGATCAAAAAAATTATGCTTATCTAATCATCTTCCAATACCGAATAATGCTTGAAAATAAATTTTCAAACGCGTTCCCGTTTCTTAGGAACGGAATCGAAAGGAAGGGTATGGTGTGGGTCGAGGTGGTGTATGGTGTGGGTCGAGGTGGGGTATGGGTGGGTGAGTGTGGGGTGTGTGTGTGGGTGGATGGGTGGATGGGTGGATGTGAGGTGTGGGTGGGTGTGGATGAGTGGGTGTGGGTGCGGATCTGTGTGGGTGCAGGTGTGTGGGTGTGGGCGTGAACATTCTCCTCACTCATTCCTACAACCACCCACACCCACACCCTCACTCATTGGATAAAATTAATACTAACTAATTATGTGTTATTAATTAAGTAAATTTTAATTTAACATAGCACTTTATCTCCCAGAAATACAACTTCTATTAATTATAAACAGTAAGTTTCTGTTTATCATTTGGCACTAATACATTTGTTGATCAAATGTATCTTTTTTGATGATCAAAACATAGTGTTCCCGTAAAAATTCATCGCCTTAATGCGACTCCCCGTTTTCGGACCCAAAATTTTCAAATTCTTCAATTTTTGTTTTTTCTGTTTTACATGTGCTCTCTCTCTAATAGTGACATTTTGAGAACTCAAACATAGCCTTATATTAAAAATAAGATCACAAAATATAATGATTCCCGTAGAGGTATAGCACGATTTTTTTTCTTTACTGCTTTTTCTAGAAATCCAATTTTTCAGCGAAAATCGACAGAATTGCTCCCGTTACTCAGGCATGATGCATCCGATCGAGCTAAAATTTTTTTTATAGATACTAGAGACAGTTTAGGGGAGCTACTTCTTTTTATTTTGAAAAGTATAATACTACTGAGCTTTTTTAGGTCTCACAAGACAAGTACTATCCGAAAAAATAGGCATTTTTTAGGGTGCTCCTCGTATTTGGACTTGTTTTTCGAATAGAACGAGATAAAACGTAGTCCCAAGAAACAGTGTCTACTATCTGTAAAACAAATTTCAGCTCTGTAGCACATACAGCAGCTGAGAAACGGGGTGATTTTTAAACTTTATGACCTCAATATATCCTAGAAGGAAGCATTTTTGAATTTTTAGTCTATGACAACTTTTACTCAACATGTCGAGATATATTAGCTGTGAAAGTTTCATAATTTTCTGAAGAGCCAATCTCAAAAAACTCCGGAAAGGAGGAGGATCCCTTTAAGGGTCCTCCCCTCCCGTTTTCGAGGTTTCTCAAGAACGGTTCGGTGAAATTTTCTGAAACTTTCAGGGCCGATAGATCTCGATGAGTAGAGCAAAAGTTGTTATAGATTCAGAATTCGAAAATGCTTCCTTTCCTGAGATATTTGCGACTCAAGGGCAAAAAATGACCTGAAGTTCCCTCTTCCGCAAACTCTTATACTTCATTGTTTAGGGCTGAAATTTTTCTGCAAAAACTAGGAACAAATTGTGGTGTGTCTTTTTTTTTTCTTTGGAAAATATCGTTCCTGAGGGTCAGGAGAACCAAATTACTGACGACACCATCAAAAAATGCACTTTTTTATTCTAGTGCCAATTTTGTGGTACCTAGTAAAATTCCTTAGGAAGAATATTTTAGAGAGAGAGAAAAAAGACATCCCAATTTGCTCAAAGTATTCACACTAAAAATTTGAGCTCGATTGGTTGGAGTGCGAAGGGAGAAAAGGGGGAAAACTTAACTTTTCTGCTGAAAAAACCGACTTTGAGGAAAACGCAAAGAAATTTGTCGTTTTTGGTTTTTTTCTCAGCATATTTTGTGATTTTTTTCGAGTTTTTTTTATATATATAAGATGTGAGTTTTCAGTTCTCAAAGTGTGCTCAATGTATAGAGGGCGTTTAGATCTATATACTAATCACAAAAAATGTGAAAATTTTGAGTCGAGAAAGGGAGTCGGAGTCATTTTTCTACAATGATGTCGCATATTAACGGGCTTATGCAAAAAACTTAAAGATTTCTTTAACTGAAAGGGAAAATCAATCATTGATTATAGCAAGATTTGAATGCATATTAGTATTTTTGTTTATTCGATTTTGTCAAAAAAAAAATGAATTATTATCGTAATTAATTTTGATAAATAAATGTTAAAGTGTCATCTATATCGATCGATTGTCCATGACAACCAATTGAGTAATGGTCGTTCATTTTCTCTTGAATTATTTTAATATAAAATGATGTTTTCGAATTCAAGTGATGTTTATTCAGATGAATATCAAAGTATTTTATTTAAAATAAAAATAAAACTAATCGATAAATAAATTACATTTAGATGAATATGAAAATGTTGAATTAGTTCGTCAATTAGATGATAACGATAAATTTAAAACAGATAATATTAATAATCTTGAAGAATTATTAAAAAAATCTCGTCGATTAAATAATTCAAAAACAATTCGTTTAATTGATGAAAAATTAGAAAATTTATCAAATCAAAAAATTCAATCTATTGAAAATTTAATTTTATCATGTAATCAAATTCGAATATCGAATCAATTTAATTGGACACATTTACCAAAAAAACTTCGAGTATTCATTTTTTTTTTTTATTTTAGTAAAAAATCTAATTTATTTAAATAGTCATTAGATTTATCTGGAAATTTTCTTTCATCAATAAATGGAATTGAAAAAGAAAATAATCAATTAGAAAGTCTGACTCTTTCGTTTAATGAAATAAATCAAATATCTGATGTATTTTCACTTGAAAAATGGTATTTAAAGATTTATTTAAATAAGAAAAAACAAAAACAATTTTATTTATTTAGGTCAAATTTATGTTTACTTGATATAAGTTATAATATGTTAAGTAATTTAAAAGAAACAGTTGAATCATTAAAAAATTTATCAAAACTTCGAATACTTTATTTACATGGAAATCCTTTATCGGTTTATTTTATATTTAAATTAATAATAGAAAAAAATTTTTTTTTAAATTTTAGTTATTAGTTGATTATCGTATATATGTTGTTAATTCTCTTGAAAAATTAATTATTCTGGATGATATAAGAATAACTGCCGAAGAAAGATTTCGATCACGAGCATATTCAATTATCGATCGAAAAGATAAAGATTATGTACTTTTTCAAATAACATTTTCAACTATTGAAAATGTTCCGACACCACCTATTAATCAAGTAAAAATAATATTTTGAAAAAAAGAAAAGAATATAAATATTTGTTTAAGAATGAATGGCCATTGCAAGTTCATCGTTATAAAATGCGTCTTGATTGGTTTGAAGAAGAAGAAGAAGATATAAAAGAAATCGATATACCATTTGATAAAATGTCTAATTTTAAAAGATTTAAAAAAAGTCAATTTGAATCTTCATTTGCTGAACATAAACCAAATATTGATTTATTACCAAATACTTTTAATTTAACAATAAATAATATTATTCCATTTCGAGATTTTCTTTTTCATGGTACAAAATGTCAATTTATTCATCAAATGGTAATTTATTATAACTTGATTTTAACTCTTAAGAATTCAAAATGTTTATTCCAAGGAATATTATGATATAGAACACCTTATATAGACGTTAACGTAAAAAGAAATATTTAGTTTGACAGAGTATCGAATGAAAAAAAAATTATATGATATTCAGCAGATCTTCTTAAACTCAAGATTTTTCTAAATGTCATCTTCTATGTCATAAAGTTTGTCTTTTCATAAAAATACCGTCATTTTTTAACCGATCGATTGATACAAAATATCTCTTCGAAAGGATATCATGTCTTAAGGAGTCAAAAGAATTTGCTTAAGCCTCATATTCAAATAGAAAGTACGTTAACTTTAAAAAAGAGTAATTATTAACATATAAATCTCCCTTGGACAAAAAAAGAATTTAAAAGATACAGATTTCATATTTCCCTTGATATACTGTTATCATAAAATTAGTAGTATTTATTTGTATAGATACTTCGTTACACTGCATAACTATGAGTCCAATTTTATTTATTTCTTTTCTGCTTTTATTTTTTTTAATATTATTTTGAAAAATGTATAAAAATGACACTTATTTTATTGATCGTTCTTGGATATTTATATGTATAAGGATGATTTAAGAAATTTTAATAGAACATCTAAAGTTTGGATAATAATGTATATCTGAAGACAGAACCTTTTTATGACTGACCTCTCTGGTTCGAATTTTTTTTCCCCGAAAATAGATTGAATTATACGAAAAGACGCATAAATCATACTTGTAGAGGAAATATTGTTTCTAGCAATTTTGGAAAGAAGCGTATAATAAGAGTTCCAATTAATATAACAAGTTCATTCCTAAACATAGATTCTACAGTTAAAATTTTCATAAGGTCCTAAGTATATAATAATATACTATAAGGAAAATATGACGTTTGCATTGTTTAAATTTATTTTGTCCGAAGAAGAATAGATTTATTTCAAGGAAAAACTTTTATGGATTTGGTTCTGTTTCATCGACATTTTATTCAAGAGTAAAAAATCTTATCTTACAGAAAATGATTGTAACAACAGAAATGAAAAAACAAATTCAATAGTTTATTAAATTCTAATAGAAGAATATTATTTTGATTTTTCTACTACTTGCTTTACTAATTTTATTGAATAATAAAGAATCGTTTTCATAGCGTTTCATTCAATCAAGAATTTATTGATTTTGATACGTAAATTTTTTTATTTGCGGAAAGGTTTGATGTTTTTCACAACTTGCCTGATTATGAAGCATCCACGAATCAAAATGCACGTTACTAATCATTCTACCGATCATAACAATCGTTTATGATTATGATTCGTAACGTTAACATCATTTAGTTCATTTCTTTTTTAAAATCAAGACTTCTTTGCTACAATAATGATATTCTACAGAAAAAAAGTGTCGATAAAACGAGAAGATACCCTTTTTATGGGTAATTCTTTCGAAAACGTACCAGACTTCACATCGACATTCTTCAAATCGAATGAAACTTTCTGAGTTTGAAGAGCTTGTAAATATAAGCATAGCTGAAGATTCAAAAAATTTTAGAAATCTTGCGAAGGGGTTCGAATAGGGGATATAACTTAGGGCCTTCCAGTCAAAATTCGATTTCTGCAATATCTCCATTTTAAATGACAGAAAACTGGAATTTTTAGAGTAGATACTACTCAATAAGATGATCATTTCATTAAGCAGAAACTTTTTTATCCGACGTTTTCTTTGGGTCAAAAATTGACTTTTTTGGATTTTTCGAAGCTAAATTTCTTTGACAAGAAAGAAGATTTAATTAACGATTTTATATAGATTTGAATCATCATTGAAAGTACTATTCAATTATGAGACTTGGGAGAATTTAAAATGAAAGTTGACCATCAAGATAACGAGTCCTAGGGGATCGATGTTCACTTTT
Source organism: Rotaria sp. Silwood1 (assembly GCA_905250075.1). Classification (NCBI taxonomy): domain Eukaryota; kingdom Metazoa; phylum Rotifera; class Eurotatoria; order Philodinida; family Philodinidae; genus Rotaria; species Rotaria sp. Silwood1. The sequence continues at coordinate 22,560 of CAJNOP010001239.1, forward strand.
GTCTTAACTTGAGGGCAGTCTACTGGAAAAATAATGGATTCTCACTAGGAGAGAACCTTCTAATTGAGATTGCCTTGGCATAGGCTATAACAAAAACACGTTTTCTTCATTGACCAATGAGTTTGAAAATTCTATAAATATCCCTGCAGAAATACCATTAAAAAAAATTGGTCGATTCTAAAAGTGTTAGGCCAATGTTGAAATATCATTTTTTTGTTGGCTCTGTGTAAGTAGACTATGAATATACAAAGTTCTCCTCACTGGAATCGTTTATTTTTCCAGTAGGCTACCCTCAAGTTAAGGCAAAAGTGAAAATCGATCCCCTAGGACTCGTTATCTTGATGGTCAACTTTCATTTTAAATTCTCCCAAGTCTCATAATTGAATAGTACTTTCAATGATGATTCTAATCTATATAAAATCGTTAATTAAATCTTCTTTCTTGTCAGAGAAATTTAGCTTCGAAAAATCTAAAAAAGTCAATTTTTGACCCAAAGAAAACGTCGGATAAAAAAGTTTCTGCTTAATGAAATGATCATCTCATTGAGTAGCATCTACTCTAAAAGTTCCAGTTTTCTGTCATTTAAAATGGAGATATTCCAGAAATCGAATTTTGGCTGGAAGGCCCTAAGTTATATTATCTATTCGGACCCTTTCGCAAGACTTTTAATATTTTTTGAATCTTCAGCTATGCTCATATTTACAAGCTCTACAAACTCAGAAAGTTGATGTAAGGTCTGGTACGTTTTCGAAAGAATTATCCTTATGCAAACTGAGGATATTAAGAAATTTTAACCGTGAAGATCCAAATTCCCTTCCATGGAACATTCTCTATCTCATCTAAGGAAAAAACTATAAAATGAACATACGGAGGATTCAGGTAATCAGTTTATATATTAAATAAATAAACAATGAATAATTCGAAATTGAGAAAAAAATCTGTTAAGTTATCGATGTTTATTTTTGATATCTCTTGATAGATTTGTTTTAATTCAATATTGATATATAATTTTAGACTGAATATTGGTCTCCTGATCAATTAAACCAAGCTAATGATCAAAAAACAAAAGCAAATTCAAGTAAAGATAAAGTATTTCAAAATCGTTTTTTCTATCGAAAATAAATCTAAAATAAAATTGATGTTTTTTAGAAAAATGAAAGTCCAGTGAAAAAAAAGAAAATCGAAGATTTAAGTAAATTAGTTACTATTAAAGATCCAATTGAAACAATATTAGCAGAATTTCATGTTGAACTTCGACCATTTCTTGATGGAGATTATCAAGTTTATTTTCAATATAAGTCTCCTATTGAACAATCACAACAACAACAACAATTAACTGATTCAATTAATCAAACAAAATCAGGTAAACGAAAAGATGGTGAGAAAAATGATCCAAGTAAAGATAAAAAACGTTCATCAGCTTCAAAATCAAATCAAGATAAAACAAAAGATCAATCAAAAGGTTTTCTTTTCTGGATTTATTTTATTAATATAAAATTTTATTTTAATTTAGATAAAAAACAATCTAATGAAAATGAAGCCGATTTAAATAATTTATCTCAACCACTTCAATGTTCTATTCAATTTCAACTCCATCGATTTGTTTCAGAACAACAAATTATTTAACTTTATTTACATTTATTTATCTAATTTTTCATTCGATCTTATTATTATTATTTCTTTTTTTGAAAATAAAATTATGCATTAATTATCATTATTCAAATACACTCTATTATGAGATATATTTAATATACATAAAAATCAAATATAAATAGATTATTAGGATATAATCCATTATGTGATTTTCTCTAGGAAAATTCGAGATTTGTTGAATATACAGAGCGAGTAAAAATATTTTTCCAGGTGCGTAACACTATTATTTCAAATGGCCTACATAAATAGGGTGTGGGTGAGGTGTGGGTGTCGATGAAGTAAAGAATCACACCCACGTCCAACACCCACACGCACCCACCCTTCTCAGAAGAATCAGTTTGTTTTTTTTTGTTGATCATTCCATTAGTATTAGAAATGTGTTTAAAAATATGTCTATTAGTTCTTTTTTCAACGAAATCATCGATTGAAATATTATCTACATGGCAATGAAAATTTCGCACAATGTCCATTTTACCTTTCCATACTTTTCTTATGGATTGTATCTGATATCGAACATATGCTTATATAAAAGAGCAAGAAAAAGAGAGATACGATTGATGTAGCATCGGTCACCACATATATTTAGCGGGCAAAAGGTCAGACAACAAGTTCAATTATTGACACAGATTTCATTTATACTTTGTTCTATCCTTTTCTCTCTGCATACTTTAAGTTCATGCAGCAAAATCGTCAAATTTCAATATGGAACCGATAAAACTAAAACGAGACAGTAAGAGTCATATATTTATTTTTTTTTTGCATTTACTAGATATAATTTCTTTTTCTTTTTTAATAACAGCAGTCGGTTCGAAAAGGTAGAGTTTTTCTCTTTTTGAAAATTTAACTTTTGTTTGCTTTTGTTTCATAAAGAGATTCATTAATTACTCGTTTTGAATATCTTTCCAATGAAATTATTTATGAAATATTTGATTTCTTGGACTTTGTTCAAACTTATGACACATTTTCAAGTCTTAATAAACGATTTCAAAATCTTTTTATTAATTCAAACCAACCGATAAATATAAAACTTTCATTAATATCAAAATCAATATTTCAACGTTTTTACACAGAAATTATCACGTCAAAACAACATCGAATTAAATCATTTGATGTATCAAATCCATTTATAATCGATCATATTTTCTCATCAATTTCTATTCTATCAAATTTTATTCAACTTGAAAATCTTAGTTTTCACGATATCAAATCAGATTATCTTAATCAACTTCTTATTCATTTACATTCATTACCTTCTTTATCATCATTAATCATTCATTGTATTGATAATGTTCAAAATAAAAACATAATTTATCGTCGAATATTTCGTTTACCAGTATTAAAATACTGTAAATTATCATTGAATGAACCATTTAGTCTAATTTCATTACTTATTGCAACTAATGAATTCAGTTCTATTGAAAATCTTATTATTACAAATGTTTTACGATTTGATGAATTAAATGGTCTTTTATCATATGTTCCTAAACTTCGTCGTTTATCGGTTAATCTTTCAAATATATATTCTGAAGAATACAATAAAGAATATTCAATTCATTTGAATCATTTAACACATGTTGAGTTAAATCTAAGCAACATGAATTTTGATGAATTTGAATTAATAATAAAAAATTTATTTAATCGAATTGAAGTTTTATATATTTCATCACTTGCCAATGAAACATATTTAGATGAATATCGATGGAAACAATTGATATTATCTCATATGCATCATTTAAGAATCTTTGATATTATGATTAAACATGATTTAGACTTGAATGAAGATATCTTAGAAAAAATTTCTTTAATCAATCGATTCCAATCTAGATTTTGGTTTGAACGAGGATGGTTTTTTGAATATGAAATTTGTTATGACTATGATGATCTTTGTTGTCTTATCTTTTATTCAATAAATCCATATAGGTACAAATAATAAATTTGTATGTTTAAATGTTTTATTTCTTTTCTATTTCTAGAAGAAAATCTTACATAATTTATATTTCACCAGACATGAAAAACTCTTCATTTGATCGAAAACATAAAATAAATTCAGTTCAGCATCTTAAAAGTGAAGAACATGAAGATATAATCAATTATAAATATTATTTTCCAAATGTAACTAAACTTACTTTATCACATTTCTTTAAAAAACAAAATACAAATTTTCTCTCGACTAGTTTTAATAATATAATTCCATTAAAACAACTTACAAAATTAATTATTGAAACAGATTTTGATAGTTTTGTAGAAATAATTGATTTATTATATTTATCACCTAATATTCATACATTCCAAATTGATTTAGTATCACATGAATATACTGATTTAATTTCAATTGAAAATAATCGAACATTTCAATTAGTATCAAAAAGAAATAATATTAAACAAATGAGTATTTTGATAAACTGTACATTGGAAATAACAAAATTCTTTATTAATTTATGTCCACGATTACAATATCTTATAGTACAAATTCCAAATGATAATATTGAACCAATTTTATCATTTTTATTCTCGAAAGATAATTATAATATACAGAATTTATTTTCATTATGTATTAAATTTATGTCTAATCAGCAATTTGATATACTCAATGACTTTATTGTATCAAAAAACCTATTCGATATTTATTTAACGAGAATAAAACGTGATATAAATGATTATGATGTATATTTATGGTGGTAAAATTTTTTGTTAATAAAATGTTTGTTGGTTTTTGGTAAATAAGAAAAACTAGTATTTTCTACCATGTAAAACTTCATTATTTCGTTATAAACAAGTTTTTTTAATGAAGATAGGAGATTATCAGGCTTCGTAGCGGTCTTCTGCGGCTATATAGGAATATATAGGATTTTAATAACAACATTTTTATGGGATTTCACTAAAAATGTAGGAAATATATAGGACATCCTCTCGTTCCGAGAAAAGAACGCTTCTTGAAGGATTTGAAGCCAAATACAAGAATAGATAAAATCACACATAATTTATGTCTCACAAGGAAACATATTCGATTTACAAATGGCATTTAAGCTCATGTTGTGGCTTTGAGGAAGATTCAGTGAGACTAAGGAAATTCTAAACGTGTTCGTGCCCATGGCATGCCTCGACACAGACCTGCTTACCATATCGATGTAAGAAACTTTTTACAATTTTTCCCTCAGTTTTTTTTCTTCACTCTGAGTGACTAGAATCTGAAATTTTTTAACATAGAGTTTTTATTCGATACATGTAGTTAAGTCATATTCAGTTAAAAGGAGCCAATCGATCTTGAAACAACACTCATTCGAGATTATAATGGTTAGTACGATATATACTACAGTTGACGCTCATGTGGTTCTCAAACAAAGAGAAAAACATATTCTGTACTAATTTTTTCTTTCCTGAATTAAAATATAGCAGCAAGACTTGAATGAAAATTACTTCGACATTGATCCAAACTTTTTCAGTGAATATGATTTCATTTTACGTATCAAATGAACATTCTATGCTAAAAACTTTAGATCTTAACTTCTTAGAAAGAAAAAAAGCTGAGGAAAAAATAAAGAAAACCTCATTTCTTTACATATATGCAATAATCTGATTTTCGTTCAGGAATGCTCTAGACATGAACACTTCTAGAATTTCTTTAGTTTCTCTGAATCCTACTTATAGCCAAAAGATGGGCTTCAATGGGATTTGACAATTGTATATATTCCCTCATCAGATTATCAGATAAATTCTATAAGAATGAAAGGTCAAGACACTGACAAAAAAGAGAAGCTCCTTTTTTATTCAGAAAGTTAAAATTAAGGGTGTGGGTGTGGGTGGGGATGTCTTTTTTCATTCACACCCACTGAAAATTGATAATTAAACTTTACAGATTTTCTCGCTGCATTAAAGAAATCAGTGATAAAGTGGGAAAACAAGAGCACATAGCACGATTCGGTACCGTCTAAGAGTGCTGACATGTTGAAAGAAATTCGCGGAGTTACGAATATGTATATTATATAGAGAAGAAAAAAATCAAGGAATGTGATTTGAAAGAACCATACTCACACTAAGAATGATGAATATACAACTAGAAAAATCAGGTAAATAAATACAATTCAGAACGATGGAACACTTTTCCCACCCACCATCCAAGATTCACACGGCAGAAATTGAAAAGTCTTTGGGTTGCATCTATCGAAGATTTATAAATCGCAAGCGTTGCTTGTGTCGAAATCGACAACGGATTGCACAATTCTATTTGACTAGCAAGGCATAACAACTTTGCTATACAACTATTAAAAAGAACAAGCGAAAAGCCCTAGTATAGATCAAAATAACCAACATGATCGCAAACTAATAAATAAATATAATATAATATAATTCTGGATGTCCTATCCAAGTCGGTCTTCACCAGTATCAGTACAACTACAATACCAAAAATAATGAAATTCAGCAAAAATTTGAAGAACCAAAAGTTCATCTGGATATGATTAGATATCTGATCACATGATCGAATTGCTTCCTGAGTCCATATGTATCACTTAGTTAAATGTTTTAATGTCTGGCTACGAGAAAGTATGTACCAGGATTTTTGGAGGACCACTTAGCTAAAATAACATCATGAAATAAACTAAGAATCAGTGTACTTCGACAAGAACTTGACTTGATCAATCTCGCTTTTGGCAACATGATGGTACAACCTATATCAGCATGTTGTTAACAACTGCGGCGCAGGTAAACCCAAGTCTATTACATCATGCAACTCATTCTATCTGATAGTAGCTAATTATAAGTGTATCCTTTCTTACTTATAACTGCTTACACTAGCAGTAAAACTTAGTCAGAGAGAAGTAGTATAAAAGAAAACCTTCGTGTGATGGAATTTTTTAAAAATTAAACAGGAGACTCAAAAGTCGCAAAATCGAATCCAGGCAAGAGTTTCTATTATTAATATTTTTATTATCTATCATTATCTTCTTTTTAATTTTTACCAGCAACTATTTTTTTTTAAAAATTTATTTATCGTTTTTTTTATTCTTTAATTTGGAACCATCGAGATATTAAAAAAAATTCATGAACTTCTCGCTTTCTTATAGTTCTTTTAATTTCAAATCGAGTGCACTCCTTATCTCTTTTCTTCTGATTGGTGCTTGTTGCTAAGCGATTAACTTGATTATCATTTTATTCTCATCTTTTCTAGCTGATATTCTCTAAAAGCTTTTTTGAAATACCCTCAACACTATGCTGAAACTTTGGTACTGATTGGAAGTCTAATGTCCAAAACCCGTCCAGCCATTTCCATGTTATTAACTCTTTAATACATGATAAATTCCGATGGTTTTTGTACACAATTATAATTCCAGTTAAGTCTACTGTTTTCGTGCATATCATCGCAAGAAACTTCTTCTATAAGAAGATCTAGTATTATTAAAAAAACTTGCTTATCACTTGTTCAAATGACACTAAGAGCCGAAAACGCAATCTAGACATGTTGAATGGTTAAGGCTATCTAACATACGAATTGAATAAGTTGTGTTCGTGAACTAACGGCCAGAAGCCACGGCACACATAGCTAATTAATTCTTTTGCTTCTTTTGCAATTATCAAGCGGAGTATGTGGCTCACTTGGTGTCACACTACGACATGTGCAACACATTCTTTTATTTTAGGCTGGACCATACTTTATCTATATGTTCGTGAATGGCATCAGTCTTATGGTTCGTCAACTGTCTTTTAATTCAATGTCATCTCTAAGTCATCATTATTGCTCAGAAGCGTTTAAATCGTCCGAAATCTGATTGTAATCGACATAGATATACATTTCTTCAGTTATTTGTTTTTGTGGTATTTTTAATTAATATTAATTGTTATATTCGACTAAAAATTGTATTTATACCCGATTCGCCACTAAAAGTTATGATTTTTCAACTTTGTTTGACAGAGATCAGCATCTCGATATACTGGATAAATATTGTAGTAAATATTATTTTGTTTTAAAGACACGGGACGAATAACCGATCAGACATGTGACTTTATTATCGATGATTTTATGTCTTGTTTGACTGACAGAACATTTGAGTAAAAAGAAAACCAATCCTAGTTTAAAACAACAGGTTTTTCATGAAAGAATATCAATTGAAAAATAACTACCAAATTATTCGTGAAAAAAATCACTTTTGTGATAAAAAAAGTGTCGAAAAACAATGAAGCTCTTAACTGCAAGAATAGTAGCGTCTAAGTGTTGAAAAAAAACTCCATCGCTATTGTCATTGTCTTCTGTTCATCCATATCAAGGAGAGTTACCATCAACGAATAAAAAATGAAACGAATGCATCGTCATCAAATGCACAAGACATTAAAAGAAAATCATTATACCATCAGTCTTGCTATCATTGTTGCCAAAACTGTTTTCCCAAATAATAGTGAGTATGAGAAAGTGAAAACCACGTGGTTTAAGCTCAAAAAAAATTTTTTTAATTGTCCATTGATTATCGGGACACTCATTTTCAATAGTAGAACTTCTTGTCATTGATTCACTCGTTGTTTTGCTCACTGTGGATGAATGAATGAGTCCGATAATAGGTGATAGCAGACAACCGATGTATGTGTTGGTTCGTTCTCACTCACACTGTCATAATCCATTTGAATCTTGGTAGTACAAAATATCGTCTCCATTCAAAAGTAATGCAGTAATAGGAAGAATTTTTCCATGAGATCGATCATAACAACAATTGAACAAGAAAACAGTGTGTTTATTATGGTCCAATTGTCATGACCATTGATTCTGGTACCGGAGTAGAGTGTGCTCCTTTTCTGTTTTAAAGAAGGATGACTCAGGATTCTAGAAGAAATAAAGCAATGCAAAATCATAACATTAGTGTACGGCTAAAAATACTTGTAGTATACATATACATATGTGATTGTTTTATCTCTTTCTTTCATTCTTTTTCTTTTGCATCCTTTTTACATCATTTGAGTAGTTTTCGCTCAAAGACTCACTTCTATTCTTGCCCAATTCTGCTTCTTATGACGACATACACATTAGTTTCACATGTGTCTACTGTTCTCTTTTCATCGACATTTGATTTTGTTTTTCTTCCGAAATTACTTGTAGTTTATATTATTTCAGCTCATTACGTTGAATTACATATATTTGAATTTATTTTCGTAGTTCGCATTCGACGTCATCGACAACATATCGATCGTTGGAAGTCGAATTTATTTATGAAGTTATCAACTAAAAGTAGGTCTTTTTATATTGAAATATGTTTCTTGCCAAAGTTTGACATTTTGCTTATTACAAACATTAATAAAATGAGTAACTCACAATGATTGATTTCGTTTGAAGCAAACAGTACAACTAACGAGTGGGCATGAATTTTAATTTTCTTTTGTTTTCAAGTTAAACATGCTCAGTCATAACCAACTGTAAGCCATCTTGCATTGGCGTATTAGATGACTCACTATCACGAGTATATATCTCCATGTTCTATACAATCTTCGTTTTGCTCCATATCTATCTGTATACTGGACATTGAAAAACTCAATTACAAGAACTAAGTTGATATTTCTAACTCGAAGAATTTCTCATAGAGAAACTATATTCTATTTACAATAATATTCTTTAGCACAAGACTTAATCAGCTTCCTTGTTATGACTTTGATCATATATTACAAAAAAATTAGTGAAACCAAATTATGGTATATATAGCTTGCGTATCAGATGTTTTAAATCACATCTAATATTTTTTTTGGTAGTAGGATACTCTCCTATTCTAATGAGAAAAAGCAGAATAAAACGAAGCACTATCTAAATTTCAACAAAAGTCAGGAAAGAATTTTTCGATCATATTGCATAGCAGTAGTCGCTTTGATCTTTCTAACAAAAAAAATGAATAAAAACTCTACGATATTCTATTGCAATGTTATGCCAATAACAAATTCAATGCAAAATTTCCACAACAACCTTTAAAAGTTCCTGGACATTCTATATTTTATCCTTCATGTCAATGTAGCAGCTAATACATAATACCTTTTTTTATCGAGTCAAACAGTCGATCGTTATATAATACGTAAAACAAAAGATTTGATTAGAAATTTTTTCCTTTTTATGAAGATAAAAATACTAATTATTTTAGGTTCTCATCACCCAAGACATTTGACAGTTACACTCGACAATAATATATCGGATTTTATTTTCACGAAAAATTACGTATAATCATGGCTATGCTTAATATTCCTTATAAAAATAAAGATTCATGTTATTGTTATAAAATGCCAAGACTTGTCGTCAAGGTAATTGAACTAAAGAAAAGAAAAAGACACCAAACCCCTACTTCATAATTAATGATAGTCTTTTGTTTTTTAAGACATTAACAATTTATTTTTACATCTAATCTTGAATTCATACATGAGAGAATTTATTTGTCTATAGGATACAGTTTATTTTATTTTTCTTACTATTCAATTGTTCAGATGAGATTAATGAAAATACTCAATATGATTTATTTAGAACTTGAACTTGTATAACTTTTGGTACATTTAATATTTTGGATTGGATTTATAAAAGTGTTATTTTCTTATCTTGAAAAATCGGAATGATTAACATATTGCAGTGAATTTTTATGCCATTCTGTTTAAAATGAACTTCTCCATTCTGAATTGATGTATCATCGACTTTGCAGAGCATGTTTATTTTTTATAAATGCAACCAATAATAGAACCAACCGTTGATTCGATGAACTTTTCTTGAAAGCAATAGTACCAAGTACATTGTCAACTTGAATGAACTCTGACTTTGGCTAGATGAGTAATTGCTCATCTTTTCAAATTCGTACCAACATGAAAAAACTTGCTAAGAAAATGAAAAATACAGTTTCTTAAAATTAATAATTCCTCTATTAAATAAGTACAAGGAAAAGTTTCAACAAGATTTTCGAATACTTTAGAATAAGAAAACAAAAGTTAAATATCAATTTTGAGACATTAACTATTTCTACCCACGAATATTTATCGTCTTATATTTCAGCTAACAAGAATCGGTAATGCTTCTAAAACAGTTTTGGTAAATGTATCAGCAGTGGCTAGCGCTCTTCGTCGTTCCCCAATATGTAAGCATTGATTTCATTTTTCAATATTAATATATGTGTTTCTAGATATAGTAAAATATTTGGGTTTCGAATTAAGTACATCAGTGGACATCGAAGCAAACTTGGACCAATATGCCATAACAGGGGTGCATAATCAAGAAAAATTGCAAGACTTACTGGATGGTTTTATAGAGAAATTCGTGCTATGCCCGAGATGTCGCCTTCCTGAAACTGTATTAGTATGTTAAAATTTTAACGATTCATTTGCCGAAGTATTAGCTGATGCATTGCTCAGAAGCGACTGAAAATTGACGATCACTCTCTTTTAAAATTTTCCTATGTTGAGTGATTTCGACATGGAATCAGTATTAGTAAAATACGCTCTAGATTATGCTTATCAACAGTTGACTTGAAAACATTATTCGTTGAAAAAAACTTCAAATTCTCCTTAATACGATAACCTAGGTCTCATGATTGAAGAATTTGAAGCTCTATCAATTAATAGTTTTTTTTTCTAAATTAAATAACGATTTGATGGGACTGTAGAGTATGCTGGTAAAACTAAAATTAAATAAATAGAGAACTGACTGTCAAAAAACTAGACAACTCATGCAAAAAAGATTGGAAAAAAATCTGATTTCAAATGATACACACAACACTAGATCAACCTTTGATACAAATACCACATTTTCCCGTAGGACATCAATTGATGACAAACATTTAAAAAGCCACAACAAAACGGGTTGAAGTCAAGCCGTGTTTTTGTTTAGCTGATTAAAATTTGATTATCAACTTGAACGACAGATTTCTTTTGGTTTTAATTGATTTGGAACAAAAAGTTAATGAAAAGCAGATGTTTTTTTTTCCATAAGATGACTATCAGCGAAGTCTAATCTTAAATATCGAAAATCGAGTATTTATTTTTGTCTTAAAGCAGTAGTAATTCAATCGATTGGCTTGCATCTCTATTCAAATTTCAAGTCAAGAAAAAATGAAAGACAAAGTTCGGTCAATTGAATCCTTAATGAAGGAAAAGTTTCTAAAATGAGTAATTCAATTTTTCTTCTAAACAGAATCATGTTCGAAATTCTATTGCATGCAATATTATATGACAAATAATCTCTCCTGTCAATGTAGTTATGGTGAAATTGTGAAATTCGACTATGAATTATCATTTATTACTTTCTTTATATATATGATTTGAAATTATTACTTAGTAATAAAATAAATCGTCACATCTCTCTCTCTATTATTTGGTTTGCTTTAAAATTGGCTTGAGTGATGTCGATTGAACACCAACGAATAGTTAGTTACAACCTTACAGTACCTAAATGCTTGATCAAGAATAAAACTAGCAGTATCATTAGGGATTCTTATAATAGTACTTATTATATATCATACATTGCAGTATTCTAGCAGAGTACGTCACGGAGGTCTTTTTTTGTTTTGAATGACTCTTTCGCTGCGATCGTTAAAACTTATTCACTCTATATTAGACAGCAATTAGAAAAAATAAAAATTGATATCAGCATCAGCTCTTTTTTTTCTATGTTGTAGAACTTCAACGACAGTAGTAACAATAAAATTTATCAACGATGCTTGGCATGTGGTCATATAAATACAATTCAAAAGGACTCACACCAATTAGTGACGTTCATGTTACAAAATACGCTTCCAAACAGCAGATATTCTGATAATCGTGGTTTGGATGTAAGTATTTTAACTGGAGAGAAAGGGGAGCAAACAAGTCAATTAAATTAATATATATGTAATTTCATGCTAATTGTTTAGAAGATTTCGATGAATAACTCCTTTATTGTCGATTATGGTGGAAATACAGATGGGGACGATGATTTGCCACCATCTGTCACTGAAGTAGACAGTGACAGTAATAGTATGGCTCAAATGAAAGATTTCAATAAAACAATTCATGAACTTTATGAACAGTTCAGTTGTTTATTGAAAGTTAGTTTAATTTTAAAGTCATTCAAACTAAATATTATTTTGTTATATGTTCAGAGAAAGAAATTGGCTAATCAATTAAACGATCCTGTTTCAGTTCAAGAATTGATAATTGAAGCTGAACGATTGAGTATAGTAGAAAAAGCTCCATTTTATATTGCTAAATGTTTATTTACGGATCAAATTGTTAAAGAAATTGGAGTATACAGAATGCTACTTTATCCAGTATGTTTTCAGTTTAATGCATATCTTGCATTTGTTTTTATTTAAAACAAAATCTATTTCATAGTTCTGTACAAAAAATACGGCAAGACAGAGATCTCTTCTAGATGGAATTGAAGCGATAATCAATGAAAATGAAGAAGTACAAGAAAAATTACTCAACACAGAAGGCATATCGAGAATGTTTTACGAACTTTATCAAAAAGACATTGTTTCAGAAGAAGTGTTCTATCACTGGTATGAACAGGTAGGCATAAAAATCAATGAATTCTCTGTTAATTATTATAAACCATCATTGTTTAGGAATCTACAAAACTTATTGATGGATCAGTTGCAACAAAAATACGAAATTGCGCTAAAAAATTCATCGAATGGTTACGTACAGCTGAGGAAGGCAGTGATCAAGATGACGACAGATCCTAATAATTTCTAGATGTTGAAAATGATTTTCGATACAAGAAAATCAGACTGTCTTCAGAATATTTGTAGGATTTATAAAATCAACAATATTTTAGAAACGAGTTTTGCATTAAGAAATATATTTTATTTGACAAAATAAACTTGAGCAACAATTATCTACATTCAGGATTGTTCTGTACTCTAAGAAAACTGGTTTCCACAAAAGAATGAATATAAAATCGTCGAAAGAAATAATGGCAACAATTTCAACATGGCGTTATGAAACAATATTGATTTTTTTCTTCTTGTATTGTGCATTAAAGCTCTATTGACCAGATAACATTTTTCTCTAATACATGACTGAATGAATGAATATTGCAGAGCACTAAACAGTTAAATCATCTATTCAGTCTAAGAACCGAATTACTGTAGCCTTGTATACCCATCTATGTTCTACTTAGTTTTTGTTATTGAGATTTATTTTCACATTTTTGTCATATGACTTGTCGAAAATCTTAAAGTGGAGGCTGATGGATGTGTGTGTGATGTTGATCTCGATGTTTCTTTGAATAGAAAATCATCTAGTTCATGTGCACATATCATCGTCTAAATTCCTTGTTAAATAAAAGCACTACCTTTTTGATACAATGAAATCAATATTCATACTTGCGACCTTTTTTTTCGGTGTTTTATTTTTCAACATTTCTCGGATTGGTAATTTTTTCTTCGACATTTTCAATACATACCTCACGAAACCTATGCAGATTTTTTCGCATAGATAAAAGCTCGAAACGTATCTGATTTGTTTATAAAAAAAAAGATTTCTTATCAAATAGCTATTGAAAAGCTAAAGTACATGATGCGTATAAAATACCTCTCATGAAGATATTTCATCAAGCCTTAATTAGAACTGTTACCAAAATTTTGTATCAACTGCTACATCAATAGTATGAGCCCTATCTGCTTATACTAAATCATTATTTCTATACTTAACTGATCCCACCTATATATACTTCCTTATTCTCGACAGAATTCGCAAGGTACTTGTTTAAGCATCGATATTACTATAGTCATCAAATGACTCTGAAAAAGTCACTAATATTTGCTTGCCTTAGATCATCGATTTGATTCTACGCTGACCACTTTATGACATGCAAATGTTCTTGTGATTAGTAATATGTCGTTAGTTAGGGTGCATTAAAATGAGTGTCTGTATCGCACTGCAAGAGAATCAACTCGTATGAACAACTTGACAAATTGAATACTTGAAAATTCGAAGCAACTCCTATTCATTCAACGTAATCAATTCTTTGTCGAGTTCATTGAAAAAATTGTCTTTAAGGTTTAGTAGAGTAAGAATCAAGAGGAAGAAATTGACTGTATAAATAGATAAATAAAACGACTTGATGATCAGAAAAGAAACATGTGATAAGAAAGCACGAAGATACAATAATGTATGTATCGACTAAATATTTTTCTTCCTTTCATTCGTCGCCGGTCTTATGACTTGACGAAGCAAGCAACGAATAAGTACATGAGATAAAAACAAATGTTCATGTGAAACATTTGCAAATACTATCTGTATCTTTGTAAAGGTAGAGAATACTCAAAATGGATATGTCAACTATTAAATGAGAATAAATTCGATATGATTGAGAACAAAAATTCTTCGCTCACAGATAATTCAAGGCTGTTTCGAACAACAATAGACACTCATACACATTTCTCTACTCTTATCGAGTGAAACTATTTACATACAGATATGTATGACAGAAAAATATTAGGTGACACAACATATGAATTTCTTATTGGTTAGCATCTTCATAATAATTAGTTCCAAAAAAATGATAGATCCTATTATGATTTCATTAGACAAAATAAAATTTTCTTAGTGCGTGCGGTAAACATTTTTTGCAAGGCGATGACTCGTTAGTTTCAATTAAATTATTTTTATACGAAAAAAAAAACATTCTTTGAGCGAAATGTGCGTCTACCCAACGTTCGCTGTTGACTTTAAAAAATTCATCGTCGAAGTTTTAAATAGTATCTATAAAGTAAATTGCTTTTGATCAATCATTAAAATCTTTTACGTTTTTAAAAATTTTGAATTCGAATGTGATATGAAAAAAGCTATTGTTTGATTTGGAATGAATACAAAAATTTGAAGCTTTTCATTTTTATTGACTAGTGTATTGTTTTGATGAGAATCTCTTGACAGCCGAATTAATTCATGAACGAGAAAAAGTCTCTATAGATTTATAAATTTTGAACAGATTTTTTAAAAATGAGTTTAGAAAAAAATTTCTCGAAGAAAATCTCGATCATGTTTTAATACTTTATCCATTAAGATAACGAGCCATCAATTGTGAATTATGGGAAAATTCTAGTTCGTTGTGACCTTTTCTAGGAAAAAAGGTCAAACCTATGACGATGTTCTTAAAGAAAATGTAATTTGCATCGAAATCATATTTTAAAGATTCACTCGAAATTTAATTCAATGAAGAAACCAACTAGATAATCTAAGTATCATAAAAGGTTTTTGACTTTTTGTTTTTATCAAGTTTCTTTTAGAGAAAAATTTCTGAAAATACATGTAGGGTGTGGGTGTGGGTGTGGGTGAATGAAGACCCACACCCAGAGCCACCCCACATCCTAGGCCTACTCCACACCCACACCGAAACCCTGATTGCGTTGGTATAGGGAATAAAACAGCTTTCCAGTCCTTAGTAACAGCAGATAGATCATGTTTCACAAGATAATCCCATACGGATTGCGTTAGCAGCTTCCGTTTTTAAGAGTTGAAAATGTAATTTCAGATGATCAGATTTTTCTTTTTTTCCTGTCTACGTGCGTAGTTCTCAATTTACTTCCCGCTTTTATCACAATCAAATACAATAACTCGTGACAAAGAAACACGTATTTCCTTTTATATAGTTATTTTTTCTACGTTTTTCATATTTATCAAATTACTAAAGAGAGAAAACTAAAAAGTATCGTAAGTGCTGATATATTGCATTGTGCCCGTTAGTTGAGCAACAACACTTGTAGGAGCATAATTTCTTCATATAGAAGTGAAATGCAGAAAAGAATTGATTATCGTTATTGGTTCAAACTTTTCTTATCCGCATTGATTCCTTTGATGATTGCTGTGTTTACCGTTATCAATACCACTCAACAACAAAAACTATCCACTTTACAACGTGAACAAGAAAAACAAGAAGCCCTTTTAATAAGACAACAGTCGGAGCATCAAACAGAAAATTTACAGAAAGAGAATATATTCACCACCTATCTTGATGATGTCTCGAAACTGTTGTTGTCGAATAACAAAGAAAATATTTTAATGATAATTCGCGCTAAAACATTGGTCAGCCTTCGACAACTCGATTCGCAACGAAAAAAACATTTATTCTCTTTTCTTTATGACAGTGAATTGATTTATCGTCCTCCAGAAAAGAGAATATCGTCGTTGTTAGAAATCAGTGATGCCGATTTTAATGAACTTCATTTCCAAGGAACAATTGAAACTAGCTGTTCATTTGCGTACCTATACTTACCTCATGTTTATTTATCCAATGCATCATTTAAAAATTGTTACATTGAGCGTTCAAATTTTTCTTACTCAACAATGTATAAGACAATTTTCTTCAAAACCCGATTATATCACATACTCTTCAAATTTGCTTTATTAGATAAATCGAATTTCATTGAATCAACAATTTTTAGAGCAAGTTTCTTCGGAGCATCCTTAGTCCAGTGCAATTTTACTGGTACAATTTTGAAATATCAAATTACTGATTTTACAAACGCAAACTTGTCGAGAGCAATCATATCCAATGAGCAGTTGGCAAACTCGACACTAAACAATGCTGTTTTGCCAAATGACACCTGGGGACCTATTCAAACAAACAATTTAATCGTTAATGGTGATGCCGAGCAACAAGTACAGATTCTTTCATATTGTTACACAATAAAAAAGTAGTGTCCAGAAGAGTAGAAAAATGAAAATATAGGATGATATGTAGCCTATCAGAAGCATTCCAAAGAATTTTTTGCGTTTTGTGAAAAGCACTTATAGGAATCGTGGCCTCCTGTCTAAAACTCAGAAGTTTTGAGCATCGCCTCGTTCGACAAAGCGACTTTTCATTTGACAAGGAAAATTAACCTTGAGAAGTCTGCTAATTTTGTTGTTGTTAGGGTTGTATCTCTTCCTTGCTTATTGCTTCTGTCATCGATGTACTCTTGAGAAATGGCGTCGAATCGATAACAAATGGTTTGGACATTTTTTTGAATGAGAGATAAGAAGACAACATGAATTAAATAAGTTTTTTAAAAAAAAGCCTTCATGCTATAATTTTCAATGAAATATTTTAATACTTACTCAAAAACAGAACCGACTTCGGTTAGATCGTGATGTCAGCTTTATTGAAAACTTGTGTAGTTATAATACTTTTCTCTCATAAATACAGTAAATTTTAACCAAAAAAAGGATTTCTCTGTGCAAATTAAAATTTTCATGTAAAGATTTTAGTTTACCCAACTTTTCTATGCTATATGACAGCATGTGAAGAGTGTCGCTAAGTAATCGATCTTCGTGTTGTATGACATTTGAATTTTAGAGTAAGACGGTCAATAGCACAAGTTTGGTCGGTTGGTATGTCTCAACACCTGGTATAATAAGTATTATAGCATACAATAACCAAAATATCATTCCTGATTGCGGCAAATATCATTTTCGAGTGACACCGTCTTACAATTTAATCCACTCCGTATCTATGTCTCAAAATATTTCTTTGGAAAAATTTACTCTTTTAATCTCAGCTGGCATCGCTCGATACAATGCGTCGGTCGATTCTATATGTTGGGGCAATCAATACACCTCTATTGAGCTTATGTTTGCTGATTTTAACGGCTTATATTATTCCCCCGTTTATAACAGTAAGATGCAGCAAATTTCTGTTTTTTCGTTTTTATATTTCTTTGCCTTGTTCGTTTTTTTTAGAGACTGCGACTAAAGCGCGATTGGAACGGCTGCAAGTATCATCAGTCTTACATTTCGAAATTCGTAGAATTCAGCTAAAGATTGCGTTTGTGAAAGATATAACATACTACGACACTAATAAAACTGTCGAAAAAAATTATTGTATCGTTGACAATATCAAATTTTCGATTATGAAAGATACATAATATCGAACAGAAACTTAATATAAACGGGTGCGGATGCTCTCTTTCCATTCACAGATACTCT
>CAJNOP010001240.1:0-10084 GCA_905250075.1 Rotaria sp. Silwood1
CTAAAATATCTTTAGCATTTCATGGGATAATCTTTAGAAAAACTCATCTTAATCAATTTCGAAAACCTGATCTTAAAAAGTTTGTGTTGATATTTTTGTCATTCTTAGATCA
Organism: Rotaria sp. Silwood1; assembly: GCA_905250075.1. NCBI lineage: Eukaryota > Metazoa > Rotifera > Eurotatoria > Philodinida > Philodinidae > Rotaria > Rotaria sp. Silwood1. Next base: position 113 of record CAJNOP010001240.1, read on the forward strand.
AATATCATTGAATTATACACCATTGGATAGAGCGTCACGAGTACTTTAATTTGATGTAAAAACATATGGGTTAGACATTTTCCTTGATATAAATCGAGGTCAACTTTGTTGCGCCTCAAAACTTATGAAACACCCTGTAAATACATAGTCCTTCAGGTGAGAGAAAGGAATTTTCTAATTAATCGTCAATGCTAGAGACACCTTATCTCAAGTAGTGAAGAGTTCTGTTTCAAATAAAACTAACCCGAATTCTGCAGCATAAAATATATTAGTGAAAAATTTGTGGATGTGGATATTTCTTCAAATCTGAACCCACACCCTCAAGAGGAAAAAGGCAAAAAAATTATGAAACATTCGTACTTGATAGTGGAGAAGACATTTTTCATTATGTATACGTAGAAGGCGAGACTATTCCAAAATCGATGTTCAATAAGTCAATCGGATGCATTTTTCAATTTTCCTCATTCTTTGTAACATATCAAGGGGGGGGGGGGAGATTTTGATCAATTTAACTGAATTTCTATGGAAAACAATATAATTCAAAGAAATGAGAATGAAAACTAAAAAGTCGCACACTTCAACGACACGCATAAAATAAAGAAAAGAAAAACTAAGAGTTTCTCAACAGCACAAACAAAATATCTTTCTTCAATGAGTCGATTTCTAAAATATCACTGATTCTGTTTCACTAAAGCTGAAAGATACGAAAAAGTAAAAAAACAATCTAATTCGATTGCGTAGAAAAAGAAAAAAAAACAAAGAAAATTGAAAAATACTAGAAAAACTAACTTTTCCTATGCATGAGAATATTTTAAATGTATATAAGCGATTAAAATAAGTATAAAAAGAACTAACAAGAAAAGTATTTTGCCGAAAATTTTCTTCACATTTCATAATTTATCATCATACATCAAAAGTGAAACTAGTATTATTGTATAATTATCATGAAGATCTTCTATAAAAGTATATCGGAGTGTACGTTTAATTTTTCAACTTTACATTAATGCATCATGCTATTTTCAGTTATTCACTTAATTTATTTTCGTAAAGACAAAATAATAATAAGTTCTTGCACGACATAGAAAAGTAAAACAGGCAAATAGTACTCAGACATTTTTCATAAAAGAAAGGCTTTTGCGACGGCACATACAACGAAGTGGCAACAGAAAGTGTACAAGGAAAATATAGGGAATATGTTGTACTTCTAAAAAACAAGCAAGAACTTTTACATTTAACAATAAATTTTTGCGACAGCACCGTTGCAAAATTCACTATCCTATCGTTTTGGACCTCAAAAAGTTCCTTTGTGATTCTCTAATAATAAGACGATGCATTGGTGTTCGGTTTCCAAAACTCGTTTATATGTTGAAAAAGAAATTACTTGAAACGTTGTATTAACTTTTTTACCTGTGTGTATACGTTCGTATGGAAACCATTCGTACTTATAATAGCATAAAACTTGGAGATATATGGCTCAATTATACTAATAATCGATATGTAGCGATGTTCATTCATGCATATACTGGCGGATCTAGCAGTTTGGCGATTCGACGACTAGCACTCGTCCTTCCTATTTAAAAATGTACGTTCTTGTTGTATTCTCCTATTCAAGAAAATGTTTCAATTGATATTTTGATAGTTATGTAACAATAAATAATTATTTAGAAAAGTGAATTTTATTTGCTAGACGAAAAAACTGATCGTTGAAAAAATTCATGAGTGAAATATAATAAACATGGTCGTATTAAAATGTATCATTTAAATTTTCCTGATGATGGAAGGTTAATGAAAAATAATTTATAAGATACACGCTTCGTAGTGATTCTATAATATTTCCGACAGTCTTGAATTTTTTTTGAAAAACTACAGGTTGTTTTGAGATGATCGGAAATTCTTTAAAACAATGTATTTTGCCCGTGTTAGTGTCGATAATAGAATTTTTAATTTTGATTATATTATACATTGAAATGTGTTGAATACAATATTAGCAATAATAATATCGAGAAAAGACAGTTGATATGGTATAATAGAGAAAAAAGGGATAGACTCCTCGATATATGATTATTATTCAATCCGACTGTATTTATGCTTGTGTCAATCAGTATGTTTGTCGAGCACTTTAAAATCAATGAAACAGAAATTAACCTTGTTTTTTTTCTTTTTCTTTGTTAGAAAAAGAACTTGTTTGTTTCACTGCTTTTTACAACTTAGAGATAATTTTTATTTACTATTTTGGATACATATTTCATTACGAAGCAATTTAGAAGACAATTTCGTAGAATAATAGACAAGATTTGTTGACATGAAAATTTTAAAATACTTGCAATAATGAATAGTATGATGAAATAAAATAATTAAATTTTTCCGTTAAAACCAATCGTATTTTGTAACTGTTCGAAATATCGGTAATAGAATAACCATTCGATGTATAGAAGGAAATTTTATTCAAATCTGAATATACAACAAAAACAAACTGCGTTTTCGTAATAGACCTAGCGAAACTGATTAGAAATTCCATTCGATATAAATGAAAATGAAAATCTATATTGCTGATCTAATTCTTAAATCACAACGAATATAAATCGTTTAAAAAAGTTCTAGAAAAATTTTTTATACTACGAATGAAATAGAATAAAAATTTGAGGAAGAAAATCATAGTATTGATCATCGTTGAAACTATACTCAAAAATGAATAGTTTGAAGTTTCATACTATGATCTAATGAAAGAAATGTATGCATCTGCATTTAAACACGTATACACTACAAAATAATTATAAACTATCCGCAGCAGTCAAAAAAGAGAAACTAATGCGTGACAACGATCCCCATTTTTTTCCGTTCAACTCGTTTAAATTTTGAAGAAATCTCCAATTTTTTAAGCTTCAACAGTTGATATGTTTTTTTACTTTAATATCATTAAAATAAGGGTCAAACCACCCGAAGAAAATCTGATTTTTTTTCGAATCTTCTACAAAAATAATGATTGAAGTCAGTTAACTTTTTAAAAACCGAATTATATTAGTTTGTTTGAATTTTAATTGATTGATTTCAATCCATTTAGATTTCACTAATATTTGTTGATTTTCTAAATAAGCTAAAGTCGACGAGTGATCATTTCATACGGTTATATTGAAATTTTTTCAAGATTAACCTAAATAATTTTTTTGAAATAAACTCAATTGTACCAATTATTTTAGTTCTAAGAGCTTAGAAGAAAAGAATCTAAAAACGAAACCTAATCTATATACGTCAAGGTAGCAATTCGTTGAAGTTATTGAATAGATATGAGTCTATTTTAATTTAATTTACACTTTCTCGGCTACTGTTGAAAAACTTGAAATGCAAGATTATCGAGATAAGTAGCGTTGGTAAATAAATATATTTTCCTGTCATTCGAATAATAGGATATGTTTTTTTCTTGTTTCAATCATGTCAGTATTTATATTTCAATTTCACTTGGCTTGTCTATAGTGGGAAACCATGTGGACATAAGTTGCAAAATTGAAAGCGAGATTTTTGGTTTTTTGTAAATAGTGCTGCATATTTTTGGATAATAGGCTATCTAAAGTCAGAATACAGTTTTACTATTATTGGCGAATTTCCAAATCAATTCATAATTAACAACTGATCTGTTTTTTATGATCTTTATGGAAAAGCAATTTTTTATTAAATTTTCCGACTTTAAATGTGTGAAATTATATATTCTAATTCTGTACCACAATTGCTTTTGATTTATAAACAAGTTTTCGTTTTTGACTAAGTCAGTGTCTGAAAAATAATTTTCCATTTTCCACTAAGAGTTTTCCAAAAAAATGTGTTTAGTATAATGATCTTCGATAATTTTCTACAATACTAAATAAGCTTAAACATTCAGAAGTTGTTCTACTCAATCTACTACATCTATCAAGTGTACCATAATGTTTGTAACATCATCTATTTTGCATATATCTCAGCAACGATACATCATAAAATCTTGAATTTTTTTTTTGAAAGAGATATCGTCAAATTCTTTACAACAATCGACAAATAAATCATTTTGATTAGTTTTGAATAGCGTTTTAGATTAGTAGTAATACAGAGTGAAAGAATGTCCACATGATTAGTGAATGCTGACTTTATTACGCATCGAACCATTTCTTGAGAATTCCTTTCGTTCAAAACCTAATGATTTCAATAGATAAGAATACACATTCTGGGTGTGGGTGTGGGTTAAGGATGTGGACGTGAACGCAAAGAGTACCCACACCGACACCCTGATCGAAGAAAAAACGTAGTACATCATTTTAAACAAGAGGTATATTTTTTTATTCCTATCAACTGAGTGTCAAAAAAAAAATTTATTAAGCAATAAATCTGTCTCATAATGATAAAAAATCACATGTTTTTATAACAAACGACATCTATTTCCTCTTGATATGAACAGACTCAATAAAAACCATCATCAGTCAACAGGTGGTGGGTGTGGTTAATACAATAATTACACTCGCACTTACACCCTCGAAAAAAACAGATGTCAGATCCTGCAAGATCCAATAAAGTCTTACCCTTGTAAGGTCTTTTCTATGATCTTGTTACAATATCGGACAATATCTTATGTGTTCATTTTTTTTCAAGATGTCCTCAGATTTTGATTGTGCGGTGTCAGCAAATAATCTTACAAGACTCAAAGATTAACACATTGATTAGGACAGACTGGATCCTTCTTGTCAGATCTTAACAGATCATATAAGATCCAAAAAAAGAAACATACATGGTAGATAATGTAGATCTTGCCTGTTAGTATCTGATCGTGTGTGGTCTGTCCTGTTCTTTCTCTTATTTGAGAATAGTTGATTCCATCAACTTTTCGATGAAGAACAGTATCTAGAAAAAAGGCTCGAGCAGTGTACCTCATTTTTTTTCTTCTTTTTCTATACTAATAGTGTAGAAAACGGTTATTTTTATTTTTCATCTTTCTATATGAATAGTATACAAAACGGTTACTTCTATTTCTTATTTTTCTGTGGTGACAAAGTAGTAAATTCTATTTATTTTTTATTTGTCTATATTGATGATATAGAAACAGTTATTATTGTCTTATTTGTCCACAGTAATAATATAGAAAATGCTGATTTTCGTTTGTTATTTTTTTACATTCATGATATGGAGAATCTTATTTTTCTACATTGGTAATAAAGATAACAGTTTGTTTTATTCTCTATTTTTTGTATATTGTTGACATAGAAAATTGTATTTTTTGTTTTTTCTATTATTATCAATATAGAAAAATAAGAATTAAAAATAAGATTTTCTATATTATTAATATAAAAAAATGAGAAATAAAAATAGGTTTTTCTATATTATTAATACAGAAGAATAAAAAATAACAATTAAGATTTTCTCTATTATTGCTATAGAAAAATCAAAACTTAAAATTGAGATTTTCTATATTACTAGCGGAGATACCCGATGTATAGAGATGATACGATAGCATATATCTCACGGATGATAATACGATGTTGCCACAGTCCTCAACAGTTATTCATCTGCAATATCATAAGCTACACTCGAATCTTTTCTTTTTTAATTTTAATATTTAACATATTAGAGCCGTTATAGACTTTTTTCTTTTTTATATTTTTATTGATGAACTTCTTCCAAGCAAAAAAATCAAAATAGAATTTTTCATTGTAAAGCTGTTTTGTACACGACGTTCTTCGTTTTTCCATCTGGAGCAAAAACATACAAATTCTTTCCGGTTCCTACTCTCGAGCATGCCACATAAAGTTGACCATGAGAAAAGCAAGAAGTTTCTAAATTGACACCAGCAACTTTAAGTGATTGCCCTTGAGCCTTATTAATAGACATTGCGAAGGCAAGCCGTACTGGAAACTGAAGTCGTGTAAATTCGAATGGTATATCAGAAGGGAGCAAAGGTATTTTTGGTATGAATACATCTTCACCTTTTGCACAACCTGTCATGATCGTTGCTTCGATTACATGAGGCATTAGAGTTTTGACACATAGCCTTGTACCATTACATAATCTTGGTGCATCCAGATTTCTTAGGAGCATAATAGATGATCCAATTTTCAGACGCAAGTTATGTCGTGGCATTCCAGAAGGTTCGAGTGAAGTGAGAAACTCAGTTGGATACTGAACTACCATGTCGATATCTTTAACTGTATCAATTGATTTGTAAGATATAGCTTCACCAGGAAGTTGTTGCTGTATTTGTAGATTGATAGCATTTACATTGACGTTTTTCGGAGCCAGAATAGCACGTTCACATAACCATTTGTGATCCTTGTAGTGAGTTTGAATGTTTGGAAACACTTTATTCTTGAGTTCTTCGACTGATTCAACGATATTGCAAAAGTTGTCTGAAATATTGATAAGTCCACTGACTGGATCAGCAGGTATTTCGCCATTTCCAATTGCGAGAAGTTGTTCAGCGAAACGGCCGGCAGATACGTCACCTTGTAAGTGCACTCTCATGTTAGTACTGAGTTTAAATGGTACAACATGTCTCCAAAGATACGAAGATTTCAAGCAAGCTTTTAGCTCATCAGCCATAGTACCCTTTGGAATAACTGGTAATGTTTGTCTAAAATCGCCAGCAATAAGTACAACTACTCCACCCATATTCTTTCCATTGTTACGAAGATCCTGTAAAGTATGGTTCAAAGCTTCTAATGCATACCTATGAGCCATTGTGCACTCGTCCCATACAATAAGTTCACATTCTTGCAGAACCTTTGCTTCGCTAGTTCCTTTGGTAATACTACAGACATGAGTTTGATTTTCCAAAAACTTAAGAGGTAACTTTAATGTCGAGTGCGCAGTACGGCCACCTTGAAGCAGCGTAGCAGCGATACCGGAAGAGGCAACCGCAATCGCAATCTTTGACTGATGCCGGATTTTAGCCAATAACAAATTAATGACAAATGTCTTTCCTGTTCCACCAGGTGCATCAAGGAAGATTATTCCACCAGCTTTCTTCTCGATCTGATTCAAAATCGCATTGTATGCAGCTCTCTGATCCGGCACCAACAGTGGCTCATTTGCTGTTATATAAGCATCCAACTCTTTCACATCATAACTTGTTTCTCTGAGCATTGCACTGTTTAATCGATCACCCGAATTTCGTTGAGGAGTTGGAAGCTCTAATTTCTCAAGTTCTTTGCCACCCATCTCTAAAACTTTATTTTCAATAATAATCAGTGCTTGATTAAACATATCTGGTGTATAATCCAAATTCATTCCAGGATTTTGTCTGCGAGCATTTCTCAGAATGTCTTCAGTCAAGCTTTCTTTGTACGACTCCCATAATTGTTTTGGATTCGATGGTCCACAAACAGCTAGTATAAGAGCAAATAGATTTCTCAATCTTGCTGGTGATTGAGCTGCAGCTGCTTCGGACATAGTGGCATCCCATTGCTGATCATCTCCCAGTAATCCCTGTAATTGACATGCTTCACGAAATGTTGCACAGATCTGACCGTTCACAGTTCGAAGAGCTTCAAATGAAGTAGGGCCTCTGACCACATGAAGTAAGAGTCGTAGGAAGAAGCATTCGAAATTATTAGGATGCACAGTGTAAACACGACCTAATGCATCTCCTTCTCTAATGTCTGGATGACCAAGCACAGCAGTTCCTTGAACGCGCCGCTTAAACACTTTTTCAGACGCGTTCCATGTGTAGTATTTTGGAACATCACAGTACAACAGCGTTTTGGCGAAGTCGTCTTTCTGGCAGAGTAAGAAAAATGCTGTTAGTGTTGTTCTTGGTGGTTCATTAACTTTCTCATGAACATTATCTTCGGTGAAATAAATACGTTGACCATTTTCCAAATGAACAGCCAAATGAACAACGGTTGGATATCGTTCGTGAATCGGAAAATCTAAGATTCTCCAGACTGCCTCATTGCTACTAATGTATCTACCTAACTGGTAGTTACTAATTTCATCAACTGATGTTCCATCTCTTCCCAAACCGAACACTGCCTGATCACTGCCCTTGTTGACATATTTGCAGATGTATTTGATTGATTTTACCGAGTTGCAATATTCCACATTAATGTGGGCTTGAAAGATCCGAGAGAGTAGTGGACAATATGGCACAACCCACTTGTTGTCAATTTCAATTTCTTGAATGGAGTTATTAATTCTCATTTTGATTTTGGCTTTGATACCACCATCTTCTGAACTTCTTCTTCTATACGATGGATATCCATCGTCACCGGTTTCTGTATCATGCAAGAGTTGTTTTGGATATCTTTTTGTACACTTTTTGTTTTCCATACACGGACAGTTTGGATTGATACTTCCACATGGACCGTGAATCATAGTCTTGATAATTATTTCAAATAGTCGAGGATCTCGTTCAGGATCAGGTAGTTCTGCGCTGATCACGCTATCTATTTGATCCGCTTTAATTTTGTTCTTCAGCCATATCAAAATATGAGCATGTGGTAGTCCTCTCTTTTGCCATTCAATAGAATACATCCAGCATCTTGTTGGCCCAAATACATGGCTTTTGGTAATAATGTTGACCAATTTAATGAGCTTTTGTCTGAATACTCTTGCTAATAGGTCATGACGATCAGAGGGAGCTTGACCTTCCATTAATTCTTCTTGAATTTCTCGCCACTTAGGATTGCAGGTGAATGTTATAAAGAGGTCGGGTCTTCCGTGGTTTCTTACATAAGTCATAGCGTCTTGTGTATACTCATGCATGTGCCGCGGGCTTGCAGTGAAAGTTGCTGGTAGAATCACTAATTGACCAAGATTGTCAGCTCGTCCATCATTGGCTATAGCATCTTTCAGGTGAATGTATTCATCCACTCTAAGCTTTTTTTGATTATAACGTAGAAACGATAATCTTTCACTTTCGATCTTAGCGTACATGTCAACCACATACTGATGGAAAAGTTGTCGGCACTGTAAGATATGATTGACAGCACCAGTTCGTACCATAATTCTGTAAGCATAAAAACTCATAGCCGACACTTTTTTGCCAGTGACAGCCATTCCAGTAGTTGGATCAGTCTGTTCGATAAGAAAATGGTAGCCATCCTCACCTTTCCAAAAGATGAGAGGATATTGCAAGGCATCATACGATCTGTGTGTCTCAGATACTCTCTGTAACTGGCCATTTTTCTTCTACAAGACAATATCTCGTTTCTCAAAGTCGTTGCCAGCGATGACAACCACCACCTCATTTGTCACTGGCTCATTGAAACGACGTGCATGCTCTCCAGCAGGTTTCATGTCTGCTCGAATAAGCACCTTGTATTGATCTGTAGGCATTCTTTGAAGGGCAGTCTTGAAAAGATCAACATAAATGTGGTGCTCATGAACCATTTGCTGCAGTTTCTCGACAATGTCTTGACGTACGCCAGGCATGTTTTTGCAACGTTGTTGTACTTCTTTTCGATCGTCGCCCATGAAGTAAATTTGAAGAAATTTATGTTCTTCATTCGAAGGCGGCAGCAGAGATCCTACGCGATGATATACTTGACCCTGAACTCTGAAAGTAGGCATGAAGCCTGGGTCAGCCACTTTCTCTGACGTGCCAAAAGATGTCATTTGAAAGCAGGAATTATATTTTCTAATGTTATCCAAGAAATGCTTCGATTCAGGCGTTGTTCCTGACATTAATGATTTCAGTGGTTTAGGAGGAGGCTGAAGTTCAGGTAACTTTACTTTACCACCAGAACAGCACATACCTCGTGTTTCTGCATGCCACTTGAGGGCATTACAGTATGGACAAACATCGCTCATTTGTCCAATATAAAGTTGAGGATGGCTGTCATAGTTGTTGGCTGGACCATACCGAAATGCTTCCCCTTCCATAAATGTCCATTGCGCTGCCCTTGAGGCTGCTTGTCGTCTACGCTGATCTTCACTTCGAGTCCGTCTCTGTATCGGATTCTCAGCTGCCCTTGAAGCTGCTTGTCTTGCACGTTGACCATCAAGTCGAGTGCGTGT
>CAJNOP010001240.1:15237-40895 GCA_905250075.1 Rotaria sp. Silwood1
TTAATGTTACTATGTATTCCATGTGGAACACCTGCTTAAGGAATACCAAAATCCATTATCCGGTGCAGCCCATTTATCGGAATTTATAGGACAATTATGTCGAGTTACAAAAGCAACTGAAATTGGAATTCTAATTCTATTATCATTATTATTAACTTTTAATGAATATATTTATCATTTTGAAAAAGTGACTTATCATAAGTTCACTTCAGTAGCCACTGAAATTCTATGATAATGTATGAATAAATAATCTCAATTTTGTGAAACGATATCAATGCAACTGAGTACTTTATCATTGTTTAAGAAATTTTATTGACACGATTTCATTTGATATTCAACCTTTGCAATATCTCGATTGACTCATTCAATTGGTAACTTACACGCATCTATTCAATATTCATACCGACAGCTTTTTCTTGCTCAACTTTACTAAACATATTGAAATTCAAAACAATTGATTCAATTTACAATAAATGATTATTCACATCAAGAGAAAAAAAGGATTTTGATTCTTTATTAGACTACTGAAAGTGTTGTAAACAACATTGATATGTATTATATTCACTAATAATGATCTAGTTATGCAAACATTATACTATATAATTAAGTCGTTAATAAGACTAAAAGATAATTAAATGTCTAAAGATATACATTTTTTTTATAGATTTCTGTATATTTAAATAAAAATAAAAATGAATATTCAATGGTTTATTTTCCCCAATTGAAAAAATCTTCGTTGATTTCGATCGACTTTTCTTCTGTTTCTCTACTATAGAACTTTTATAATTATAACAATGAAATGAGAAACAACACCATCGGGAAGATGTGTTATTGAAAAACAAATACAATAATCATAAAATCAAAATGAAAATAACAAAACTGAAACAATGAGCAAAATATATGGAGATAAACATCATACAACAGTAAGACAATATGGTAAAATAATTTGAGAATATGAATATGCAACAATAGATGAATTAGATCGAATTGATTCATCATTGAATGATAATAATGATCAACCAATTATTGGCAAGAAGAGACGAAAGAAAATATTATTAAAGCTTGTTTTTTTTTATTTTGAAAGAAAAAACATCTAGTTGTCTCGCTGCTTTTTTACTTAATATATTTTATACTTTCCACTTTGTCAAAACTGAGTGTCTTTTCCAATTGAAAATAAACTTGTCCACAACAACGACAGAAGAAAAAGAAAAAAGTGTCAATTCAGATCAGACGAGCATTCGGTAGTTTATAAACAACTAGACAAAAACTTTCTTTTTCTCTAAACTTCATTTACGATTCACTCACACATTAGAATATCGATTTAAACTTGAGGATGTAGGTGTGGATGTGTATCTTTTCTTCTGTCACCAATATACTCACACCCCACGCCCACCCAAGTATCAATTGCTATTTTACATGAAAATATCGATGAAAAATAACTTGTAAAGAATTTTCTATTTTGTTTAGATAGCATATCATATGTAAAGAAATGAATTTTCAATATATCCTGCTTAACAATTACATGATCTTAGTTTATTGGTTTTTTTCGGCGTAATTTATTAATGATAATCAATTGAAACATTTATAGATGATCATTTTATTTGTTATGTGTAAAATACAAAAAATATTGTGTAAGTCAAATGATCGTTTTTATGAATTTTCAATCGATGAAGTATTAGTTGGAAAATTAAATAGTTAGATAGAATCTGTCGAGTCATTTGTGAAAATATTGTTTTTTGATAGACTCGAACAATGTTATTATGGCGAAAACTAGATTTGCAAGAAAGTATAAAATCTTTTTCTGTGATATTTTTGTATTTTATTCATATTTAGATAAAATACATCTATTTCATACATTTTAAAAATTCAATTTTATCACCTGTTATCCATAGGAGTCGAAATAACAATCGAAGTATAACAGAAAATATAAACATAATTAATATGTTTACCAATTTGCAGTATTTAAATTTTGTTTCATCGTCATTTTGGTATCAATTATTATTATTTCATAATTCATCTTCAGCTATTTTCTCATCAAATCTATTAGAATTGCACGTTAGTTCGGATAATTTCATTGATTGTCTTTTTTTTCACTTGATAGTATATTATTTAATGTCTAGTTAAACGAGTCAATAATATTTTTTTTTTAGGAAAAACTCCCTAAGTTAAGATGCTTCGTACAATTCTTTGATCTGGTTTTATATAGATATGATGAATTAATTGTACCATTTCTACATCGAATGTTAAATTTAGAAGAAGAATTCAGTTTGAAGAATATTATTGATCATATAGCAAAATTAAATTAATTTATATATAATATTCATTGAATCATTCATTGATCTTGATAATCAAATTATTACTTGTGTTGATTATTTTTCAGAGGCAGTGGAAGGTCGATATTATATTTATTCATATCTGTGTACATTGAAAAAGTACAATAAGATAACAAATAATTTTTCAGGTGGATTATTTGAATGTGTTCGTGAAATATTGTTATTTGATGAACAATTTCTTGGGCATGAATTTTTTCTTTATGTTTTGCTCAATCATTTCCATTGATGAAACAATTAACTTTAGGTAATCAAAAACCACAAAAGAATAAATAATCTAGAATATCAAAAGATGATGATCAAGATTTCTCAATTGTTCAATATTCTCATCTTAATGATCTCAATCTATATGAAGTTCATGATGATCATAAATGTTACCGACAATTTTAAACGAGATGCAACATAAATTAATTGTTCAAAAATTAGTTTTTTGAATACACATCTAATTATATAATGATTGTTATTCTTTAAAAAAAATTAATTTCTTCAATAATTCTTAATATTACAGCTGTTTAATTGTTTATATAAATTTAAACCTTTTAACTATTTGGAAAAATAGACAGTAAACTTGAGTTTTAATATTATATCGCTTCTTTTAAATGATGTTTTTCAAAATCATTTTAGTTATAGACCATTCATTTTTGTAGTGAGTAAATTTTTATAAACGTAAATTTTATATAATTGTCTATCTAATCACTATTATGTTACATTCTAGTATTGGAAAAAGAAAATTTTGAAAATATCAGTTTTATCCTGAAAGTAATAGTTTATTTGAAAATTTTTCAAGAAATGAAATTTATAACAAATTTAATGAATGTTCCCAGAGCAATAGAAATATAGAAAATACTTTTTTATTAAATCAATATTATTTGGACACATTGTTCATTAGTTCTTTCATCATTACTCAAATATTACAAATATTTATTGGATGAAAATGAATTAATCTTATTCGATAAATTTCAATTATTATCTCGTTCATTTTTCTTTGAAAATTTTCAAAAATAAATAATTTATTTAGTTTCATCTCAAATTATTTTTATTCGTTTACTTATGCATCGTTGTAAATGACTTCGACAATCCACTATCATTTATGAAATCTCTGATCTATCAAATAATGCAAATTATTCAATTCGACATTTAGAAATAGATCTATTACAAGATAGTAAAAAATTTAACTTTATTTTACAAATAATATTTAATGAGATTTTCTTTTTAAAGTTTCATGATTAGATGATCCTGATACAGATCTTCATTTATTAAATAATAACGAAATATGTGAGTTTTGTAAAATAATACAATGCTTCGTTCAACAATAACAACAAATCACGATTATCTATTATTGAACAAGTTTGGTATTTAATCAAAATTTTCGAATAATTAATTTTATTATTCAGATTAAAACGAATAATAATTGAAAATGCATTTACTCTTCTGTCAAAAAGATTTTTTTTTTGTTAATTGAAATTTGTTAATAAAAATTTATTTAGATATAAATAATATCTTTAAATAACTCGTGAACAACTCAAACTGTAAGATAAATTAATTAATGAACTTAAAATCTTCTGTTTTCATCTGATTATTTTCGTGCTCGAAATTTATCTTGATTAACTGAAGTATTACAATTAACGTAAAATTATAATGAATCAATGGAATTATTATACAATAGTTATTAGGTGATTTTTTTCTTTAATTTTTTTTTGTTCTATTTGAACAAATTAATTCAGTTTAAATTGAACAATGGATAATCGATATCATTATAGTAAATTATGCAATCATTTAGCACTTGCCAAAGTAATTAATTGTCCTACAGCATTTGAAAGAGCAAGAAAATTTATATTCTCGACCGAAATCAAAAGAAATACTTCTACTAGCAACATCGGTAATAGATGAACACGAGAACTCATTATGGAATGTACCAATGCTAAAAGAAGTTAGATTTAATTTAAAAATTAAATTTTGATTTTATAAAGCGGATTGAAGTTGCTGGTCGTTTATTTCGAAGAAGTAACAAAATTAATCAGAGAATTCCAGTGTGAAAGTGATCATGAAAATAAAGTTAGAATATTCAAAGAAATTGCCAAAAAGAAATTGGGAATTATTTCCAACAAAACCAACATTATTAGTAAGAATATTTATTCTCTTATTTCTTATTTTGGGTGTGAGTATAGATACTGTCTTCAATCACACTCACACCCTATTATATCCAATACCATCGAAAGCAGATAATGAACCATTTTAATCGACGTCATCCTAGTCAAACGTTAAATATGGTTTGCATTTTTGATGACATAACGACTTCATTTATTTGAAATGTTTTTTTTTATAGTGAATTACGAAATATTTTATTTGTCATTTTACAATAATATCATCAAGAAGAATCTTTAGTACAAAAAAAAATGTTTTCTGATGTTATCTCATCAGGAATATTTAGACTACGTGCAATGGGTGAATTATAAAGAAATAATATGATACAATATTTCTTTATTCTTTTAGATGCTTATTTTCAGCTGTTATTGATGGTATTGTCTGACGAATTTCAAGTAAATTTTATGTCAAATATGAACCAACTTGACCACTGCCGACGGTACAAATTGATATAACTGATGTATTTACTATAGACTTGTTAGGAACTATTGAAAGTGATTGTTGGATAAGATGATATACAAACAACATCGGATAACATGAGTAAGCATTGATGAGATATTAAAGATATAACTCTAGAAAAAATATTTAGCATAGTTTCTATAAAAATTTTACATAATAGCTTATAACTATTGTTCTTAAAATTAAATATATGTATTCAGAATAAACACTCATTTTCAAATTACTTAGTGAAGTTCTTATAACTCATTCTTACAGTTCATAAGATAAGAAAAAAAACCTTCTTGTATAATAGCATGTGGGAACATTTTCACAATTAATATATATTGTTTTTCTTTCCAAGTTCAATCATAGATCGTTCTCTTGTATTTAATTGTGAATCAGATATTGTATGTTCTTCTTTTTCACGATAAATAAGTAAAAAATTAGTATCTCTAATAACGATTGCGACAATTTTATTGTTCGTTATTCTAGAAAGTATTCATGGTCGAAAACGGGTGTGAGTGTGGTTGAAATGAAGACTAACATCCACATCTTAATAGATCAGAATTTTATCATTATGATAAAAAAAAATAGAGCAGTGGAATAAAAAAGTGTGAAACTTATGACAAACAAAATATAAAAGTCATTCTAACAGATAGTAACATTTCTGGATTAATGATCTACATTTGTTTCCTATATCAAATAAAAAAATTTAAAAAAACTGAATAATAATAGTTCATTTTCTATTCAAACATGTTAATTATTCATTTTAAATCGTATAAAAAGATAGATGATATATTTACTTGAAAATGATTGTTTGAAAATAATAAAAACTAATTTAATGTTCTATTGATAAATTCTAAGGAAGGATTAGTTCATTTCAAGAATAACCCTTTTAAATAATTTTTATCATTTTATATGATATGATATTTGTTTTAGATATTTCCTATTTTAATTACGAGAAAAAGTTTGAGACATGTATTCATGTAACAATTTATTCTTCATACAGCAGAATTTTTTCAATTCGATATGTTTAGGCAGCCATAATCTTCATGGAACATATCAATTTTTGACAATATACTATTATTCTCTTCTCTATTGATAGGAAAGTGAATGCTCTAAAAACTGCTAATTTTGCTTTTTGTTAAATATTTTTTCTTTAATACAAAATTTTAAATTTTAAAACATAGTCAATCTTAAAACCGCACTTTTATGTCTTTTTCAGATACTATCGATTGGTTAAAACCTTTTCTTGATAAAATTCGAAATGAATCAATGCAAATTTTTCTATTACGATTAATAGTTCATACGAAATCAAATTTTCCGAAATTCCAATCTGTTTGTGCAAAATTTAGTTACATATTTTTCAAAGAAGAATTGAAATCTAAAAGATGTTGATAGAATTTAGATAAAGATATATAGAATTTCATAATGAATTTTATGCTGTATTTATAATTTCAATAAAATTGTTTTAAAAAATGCTTCATCGTTTTTTCAATCTTTATCCACCGCGATTTGCAAATCAGACATTGTCAAGTTTTTTAATTTTTCAATGAGAATTTACAGGAAGGGTTATAAATAGCACTACGATAGGGTGTGGATCTTCTTATAATCCACGTATGACCTCTTTCTAGCTGAATTTTTAAAATAAACAGAAAAGAAAACATGGTAATTATTTTAATTATAAAAATTCTTGATTTTTCTAAATCCAATGAACATGAATGCAACGCATATATGTGTTATATGTTTGTAATGAATGGATTATTTCTTTCGTGAAACAGTTCATATTCTTGACAGTAAATCATCTTATAAAAAAATGATATATTTCTTTTCAAACACATAACTGATGCAACAATCATTTTTATGATCGTCATGCGTTTCAATCAATAAACATTGAATTAAAGAGAGTCAGCTTTTCTTTCACTAGTTTAATATTAAATAGAGACCATTTTCGTTTTTACTTGGAAGAAATTGATCAATATGAATCAATGCTTTACGATGGTTACTTTTTTTTGTCATAAGCTGTGTATGATTGAAATCGTATATTCGTAAGCTTTTAGTGTGTGTGTAAAATCGTGTCTATGAATATCAAAAAAGAAAAGATAAGATGAAATTAATATAATATGAAAAGAAGATGATTTTTGAACCGAAACAACCTATGATTTGTCATACGATTTTATATTCAAATATGATGAAAATTAAACCTATTCCTAGGATAAATATGGTGATTATTTAAGTATTTTAAAAATTTAGTACAACAATAACTATAAATTCCATATTGATATGTTTTTATGAAACCTTTAGGGTAATTCATTTTCTATGGGAATATCTTCAACACGATAGAATTTATGATGGTAATTCCATTTTATAAAGATTCTTGAGAAATCACTTTGAAAACTTTTTGCGTATGCTGGAATTCCTCAAAAATACTTCTATGAAAAATTTTCAATATCTTAGTTTTCATAGATAATGAATCATAGAGTAAAATTTGAATTGTATTTTATGTTTTCTGATACTTTTCTAGAAGGATTTTTGCTATTCGTATCCTTTCTATTCGTTCGTTATTATCTTCAGATAGTGTATTAATGTGAGTCTATTTTACTAAGAGTTGCTCATTGCATACTGATAGATCGGTGGTTACGCACTTGCCTTTACTTACAATCGTACGTCTGGCAAGATTAACTCTCACAAGATTTTTTTTTCTTAACAATTTTTACAAGACCTTTCATCATTCAACACAAATCAAGTATAATGAAATCAATCAGAGCACCGACTTCGAATCGACCTTCACTTCCACGGTCCCTTTGATTTCCTAGCCATTTTTTTTTGTTTTTGTATTACATTTTTTCGATTATAACTCATCGAATAATCCTTTAATTATCATCATTTTCAGAAAATAATCATTGAATAATTTAAACTTAGAAAGTTGTATTTTTTGCATATTACACTTTTCATGAAAATACATACACAGTACATCTTCTCTCGGAATACTTTAACATTTGAAAAAAATTTAATGACTCAACTCAAATTTCAAGTTCTACACTGCTACCAAATAAAAGGTGAGAATAACTACCATAGTACAGGTATTAATAAATATATATATTGAATCAATGCATGATACTATAATTATTATGTACTGGTCTCGGTTCGATATTACATGTTCTTAATGATTTATGAATTACATTCCAACAGTGACCAGGCTTTATTTTTATTTGTCGTTTCTTAAATTCTATTCTGTGTGCCTGTTACGAAACTTCATCTTGATGTAACATTATCGACAAAACAAAAGTGGTTTTCATTTAGTATCAAATGAAATTTTACAATCCATACTTGATATAAAACAAATTGAAAGTGATTTAATGAATTTATTTATTCGATATCGTACTAATGCATCAATATTCTTATGAACATTGAGATGAAAGTAAAGATGATATGCTAGTACATGCAAAATATTTATAACTTAGTTCATCAATTAATATTCTTATTACATCAGAACATTTAACTTTTGATACTTAGCAAGGCTACAGTAGAAAATTATATTAATCATTTAACAGAAAAGAATGATACGAATGAAGAAATATATGATAATCAACATCTTATGAAAACATATAATCAATTATGAGAACTTCATACACTTTTATGTTATCATACAACATGTCGAAGTCATTTTAAATATTATTCTGACTTTTTTTACGTTTAACTTCTGAAGCTGTATTATATCAAATACTATATTGTACCATATGATCTAACAATACTGAGTGGATATTGTTTTCAAAGTTTAACAAATGAAAAGTTGTTGGTCAGGTTATTGAAGATTTATGAATAGAGGAAAATAAGTGTGAATTTGTAGTTCATGTGAGAAAAGTCGATGTTGTCATTGCTTACGATGGAACCTTCTCAGATGTCCTCTTCAAATTTCAATGATATTTTTCTTTTATACATATGTCAATTTTCGAGAGACTACAGGTTTCTGGAAAGTTTTGTACATAAAGAGAGTTCAATTAAACTAAATTCCATAAACGAATTCAGAAGTTTGGAACAAAGTCCCTTCGAGGAGATACGAAACTTTCAATAAATGTATACATTACAGATGTCTATCACAATTGAAAATTACAATTGTAAATACTATATTCTTTTACATTGATACAAGATTAAAAATTGTTGCATTCCTTGTATGAGAAAATTATCATAAAACTAAGGGTTTGGAATCAGTAGAAAATTCTAACTGATACCTGCCGCAATGGATATCTCTGGTATACACTATTTATGAAAAGGGTCTCATATTTGGAAGAGACTTTGTTCAAAACTTCTCTACTCAAGTTTTCCGCAAATCTAGTCTCTCGAAAATAAACAGACATTATGACTGAATGGCTGCGTTGTACGACATGTATCTAGAAGGTATTATATGGAAATTTCACTACCACTCTCTATAGAATGATGTTGAATGAGTCATTAGCAGCTATTTGTCTTAGATGATTCGTTCCATAGTATGCTGGTCTTCTTTTCAGAGCTACGACTGTTCATAGTGATAGGAAAGTTATCGGACTAATAAATCCATCGCAAGGTAGTGGATATCAAAGGTATTCCTTCTTTCTTCTGATGATAGACAAATTAAAAATTCAGTAGTTTAGTGTAATCTCAATACGAACCTAAATATTTTAAGGATTTTTCTTAGAACACTAGATAGTATCCTAAGTTTCGACTGATATGATACTGTTTTGTACAAATCAAAATTTTATTAATTGTCATCAAAAAGAAAAGAGTGAATCAGAATTTATTCAATACTATAGACTTTTAAATATAGAGTTGTGGAAGTCTTTTTTATAGTGTTTTTCATATAAAAAAATATGTAATGACTGAATATAATTTCAAATGAATTTGCAGGAGATAGTAAGTTTTTATCTTCAGTCCTTTTAAAAATAAGTACAGAAAATTGACTTTAATGTAAAAAGCATATAAAAACTTGAATATTAGCATTGATGATTAGAACTATAAGATAATCGTTTTAAGTTTTTCTTAACTTCTAAAATAAATTTAAAATAAAAACATTAGCTAGCTCACAATGGTGCAAGAGAAAAAACATTTAGGATCCGAGTTCAAAAATGTCGGATTCAATGAGTTCTACATAGACTCTATATACTTTCATAATAAAATCAATTTTTCTGCTCAGTCCAACGTTAAATTAGGAGATGTATTCTTTCAATTGAATAAGTAAAAATGAATTTTAGCTATATATCATTTATATTTTATCTAGATCTTTGCAACAGTATTCTTTACCTTGTATCATTTAATTTATAATGGGGTAATAACTTGCTCAACTATAAATTACTCCTCTAATAAATCTTACATATTCAAAGATTCTATTTAGCTAAATGAAATTGTAATCGAGACTAAAACATTCACTCATAGTATGTGCTTGTTCATACCGATTGGTTGACATATGTTGTCGAAGGCGTCACTTATAGTTTAATTACACCAAATCTCATTATAATTTATATAATTCTGACTTTTGACTTTTATTCAATAAGGTTGAAGTTTCTTACTTCTGTGCTACATTTTTCAATATTTGATATTCTTATGATTGACACGATTATTAAAAAATATCTCATGAATTGATCAAGCATTTTCACCCCATAGTCTTATTGAACAAAACCCTAGAAAAAAATCTTTCAAATAAAATATTAAATACTACTTTATATGATCAAGACCATCAATTAAAGGACGATGAGGAAGCTGATAATAACTTTAGAAAACTAAAAACGTTTTCACTCGGTCAACTTGATCACCGTCTCGTGGTTTAAAAAAAGACATAAAATTACAAGTAAAGAAAAGTATATTTCTTGAATTTGTTTTTGAAATGATTATCGAATTTAAATTTTATAGGAACATCGTCATTCACCACCTAAACAATGGAAATTATCTGAATATGTGATTTGATATTAATTCTATATTTTTTAGTTCTAGTTCAAAATGTCGAAAAACCAATGGAATTAATAAAATAACAAAAAGAAAATAATAATGATATTGAAGAAGGAGAATCAACAGTTAATGACACAATGATGAGGTACAACAAAATGTGTATCACTTTCATTAGAAGAAATGCTTGAATAAAATAAGAAAGAACAAGCAGCAATATCACAAGTAATTGAAATAATAGTTTTACTATTGAATTTTTTTAAAATTTGCTAAGATTTTAGTACTTTCACAATGACCTACCAAATGACTATAATGAGACGGATCCGAATCATGACGGTTTTACTGAATTTTCCATTCATTTTCAGGTACTTGCTGGAAAATCTTGGGTGTGGGTGTGGATGTGGGTATGGGTGTCGGTGTGAGTTGACAGGAGTTGAGTACACTCACACCCACACCTGGATTAATACTTAGCGAATTCTATATAACTTTCTATTGAATTCTTAGTGAACTTAAATGGTACATATCATAAACTGTATTTTAATTGCAAAAAGAAAAACGCATGTCCTATTTATGAAGCAATTTACTTGAATGTAAAAGCCGATATGTAAAAATCTCTATCATTGTTTTTGACAGGAACAAAAAAATCCATATCCATGCAGTGATGGGCATTTATTAGCTTTAAAATATTTTAGTGTAGTTGACATCCATTCAAGTTCCAAAATGAGTGATGAAAAAACACATAATCAAATCACAAATGAGAGAAGAGAGAAATTTTTTTTTTGATCTGACAGAATAAAGATCGCGACATTTAGTCAATAGATCCTTGTGGTCTAAAAATCAAATGATTGTTGACTCTCTGACAGATCCTAGACATACAGCCTATAGGAAACAATTATTTTTGTTTCATTTATATGGCGAAGATACATATAATGCAAATAAAGATAACTCAAGCTATGTTTCATTATCCAAATCTGACTGCTTTTTCTCCCTACTGATAGATTGCACAATCCATCTTTGATTTAATTTATATTATTAACAAAATTTTTCTAGCTACGTCTTATTCTTAATCCTCTAACAAAAACATCTGATAGATATATTTTTGTTTGAAAAAAAGTTTGGAATCAATCGATGTTTCATTTTTGAGTCACTTGAATAGATCATTAAGTTCTGTTATAAAAGCATCTAAGTATCGATTCGTTCTACGTATGGCATCAGTTGGTTGCCATGTTGCTATTGATTTAGCAGTGTGATTTTATTTCTTTCCTTCCAATGACTTTTGATGAAAACAAAACAAAATATACGTATTTACTCTCTTCTTTATTCGATAAAAAAACGTCTAGCTGTTTTTTGTCCAGAGCAAGACAGAAAAATATCGACTTTTGTGTATTTTAATGCAAAAAAAAATCAAGAAAAATCAGTTTTACTTAGATTCAATCTTTCAGATTTTTTTCATTCAAAGACAAATGTCTGCTCAACAAGACCAACAATCAATAGATAATTTACTTGATTGTCCAATAACAGGAACACGTTTTGTTGATCCTGTTATAGCTGATGATGGATATACTTATGAACGACAAGCAATTGTTGAATGGTTACGTCAAAAACCAGTTAGTCCTATAACACGACAACCAATGTCTATTGATTGTTTACGTTCTAATCGTATTGTTAAACAAATGTTAGATGTAGAGAAAAAAGCCGAAAGACAAAGTTATCGATTTAAATTAAATATTGATGTAAAAAAGAAACGAAATCGAGCTTTATTTCAAAATGGTGATAAATTTATATACGAAGCTGAATGGTTAAATAATGAACAAGGACCCGAAATTGTTCTTTTACATATACGCGGTGCTCGTGCATCAAAAGAAGCCTCATTTTATGCTAAATTAAGTCGTCATCCGAACATAATTCGAACTTTGGGTGTTGTAGAATCAAGCACTGAAGAAAATATGGGTATAATGTTACTTCAAGAATATGCTCCATTAGGTGATTTATCAGAATTATTGCTGAATCAACCAAGATTACCCGACAACGTACATATTTTTTGTGAAATATTTCTTCAAATTATTGATGCTATGACTTTTCTTGCTTCGAAAAATATTGTTCATGGTGATTTAGCTTGTCGAAATATCTTAGTATTTAGTTATCATCATACTGATCCAGAGAAAATTCTTGTTAAATTAACAGACTTCGGTTTAACACGAGCAAGTACTATATATCAAAGAACAAACTATGTAGCATCAACAATTAATACAGTTCCAATTCGATCGAGTGCACCAGAAATTTTGCAATCACCAAATGATAGACAATTTTATACGGAAAAATCCGATATATTCTCTATGGGTGTTCTTATGTGGGAATGTTTGTCGAAAGGAGCAATTCCATGGGTTGAGAAATCAGATGATGAAGTAATTAGAAATGTTCTTAATGGTGAACGATTAAAACGACCTAGGAATGGTCAATGTTCTGATGATTTATGGGCAATCATTTTAAAATGTATGGCACATCGTCCAGAAGACAGACCAACTTTTGTTCAACTTGATCGATTGATTTCAAATTTATTTTCAAATAGAGTATCGATGTTTAGCAGATATGCACAATATGCTTTTTTACAACATCAGGTTAGTGTCAGATACAGTAAGATTTGTTCATATGTTTTACATTCGATAGAGAAACGGTGAAACAAATTCAAATAGTCGACTATCTACCGCAATTTCTGCCACTAGTTTTCAACCGTCGCCTGCTACAGTTGCTTCCGTCGATTCTCGACAAGCAACAGGTAACTTTGTTCATAAATTTAAGACAGTATTTTGAGCATATATGAAGAGGGAATCACTCAGTCTCAATCATTGATCTCGGTGAGATATCAATTTGAATAATCAAGTACAGATGAATGATGTATTGCTTGATCTCACTTGATTTTGACAGAGATCAACTGAATAAGAACCGAAGTACATTAAGATCGAGATCAAGATTATCGGTTGTGTCATGAGTCTTGCCATATACTTTGAGTATCATTCAAAAGTCACTCATAGAGTTAGAATATATTTTATCAGCAAATATTTATTGTGTTGTGACTAAAGTATTGTCTTTTGTATTTCCAGTGTCAGAAGAAAAAATGGTTCTAATAGAAGGTCCATTAATAATACAAAACGACGGTCGAGCTGCGGGATATTTCAATTGTCAGAACGATTTTCTTGGACTTGGCGGCTCAAATCTTTATTCATCTGGCACCCATCGTATTAAATTACAATTCATGGCATGTGAAGGAATTACACAGATTGAATTTTTTGGTATCATCAGTGACAGTCTGAAATATCAAGCTAGTATGACACATTGGACTGAGATGGCTTGCACCTATGGTTGTGGTACTCGTTTTAAGTGTGAAAAAGGTAAACGTTTTCCCAAAGCCGAAGATCTACCAATTCGTAATGGAACTGTCATCCAACTCGCGCTGGATTGTAGTAATCATAAAATTTACTATAAAAACGGTAACTCTTATGTACAAGAAATTCTTATTGACACACAAGTATGTCCATTTCCATGGAAATGGCGTCTTCGATTTTTCAGCAAAACAGGATGTCTTCGATTGACATGAAGGCAAAACTATCCTACTTATCTCGTCATATTTTTTTAATAAATATGTCAATAATCATATACCATACTATTTAGAATAAGAAAAATTGGTCAAGATAAATTGGAAAAAATGCGTTGTGCTAACTTTTTATGTGCATGAACTTCGTGAGCGTATGAAACAGACAAATGAGAGTGTATTTCGATCCTTCTCAAAGATCCCATCAGATGGCTCTACGTCATTTTGTACAGTTTGATTATTTGGTACTTTTACTGTTACCGTTAATAGTTTTAGTTTGGGGTTTTATGGACTGTCGACTTGATTCATTCAATTAACTTATCTGTGCATAATAGTCAATAAAAATTGCTAAATCAAGAGCATACAACTGATCGTAGGTCTTTCATATTGATGGAACTTGATGAATGATAGACTATCTGTTAAAGTATTAGTTCAGATATTTTATTAGGGTGAGTGTGAGTCTTTTCTTCATCGATACGCCCACACCCACATCCACCCTCAAGTCTTTTATTATAAGCCTTTTTATTAATAGAAACTTCTCATAAAAGTGACGAGGAGGATATCATTTCCTAGGGGGATCTTTGCAATTTTCTTTAAATCATTTGGATCAGATTTTTCTTCGTCTTTGCAAAGATTCACTTATACTTCTTCACATACGGTTCTTACGAAAATTCTTTTACACGCATAGAACTTTAACACATCTTTATCAAAATTTTTTCGTTGAAAATTTCAAATATATCAGAGAATTAAATCATTTCAACCTATCTTATGTGAGATAAGATTATATGAAGAATTTCATTTAGCAGATTTTGTAATGTATATTAATTTAACTATCTCTAGAAAGCAAATTGTTTTCACAATAAAAATTGTCATTGTAACAACATATATATTTAATGAGAAAACAAATATATGGTTCATTAATTTATTTATTTATTATTATTGAGATTTCTTTTACAAAATCAAATATTTGATCTATACATAATTTGATTTCTAAAAAGGCAGAGATACTTTTCTTTTCAATCAACGAAATTTACGTACTTCGAATATAACAAAATTTTGTCTTATTATTGTCAACAGATAACAAACTAATTGAAATTATAAGATTTAAATAAATAAATATATCTCATATTCACATCCATTTTATTAACTAATAATATTAGTAATTTCCTTTTATACATTATTTTATTATTTGTTTAGTTCAATTATGCATTGTAACAAGCTCTCTTCAAATGAAATATCTTGCTTGTACATTTTCTCACCTATAATTTACTCACATTTCTTCACTTATTTTGGAAAGAAAAAACAAAATAAATATCGCAATAAAAGTGTCTCTTTTACAAATACTCGATAACTACATCAGTTCATTACGTAAATCAAGATAATTCTAATAAAAAATATTCTAGTTCAGTTATATAGGCTTTTAGCTGTGTATATACCTATTTAATTAATACTTTTTCTAATTGTCTTTCTAAAATTATGAAAAACGGATACATGTCCGAAAATGCATCTATTATTTTCAAAAACATCCAAACTTAACAAGAAAAATGCACAAATAAGTTGTTGAGTATGTTTTCTTTTTTATGAAACTTCATAACATCCCCATCCAATCAAAACAAATAATATACCGACAATAATTTGACGAAAGATTTGAATAAACTAAATACTATGAAAACAAAGGAAAGTTCTTTTATCTGTTGAACAATTTCTCTCAGAAGGAAAAATAATTAGAAATAAACGAATACACTTATAATGGTCTATTACTATCATGAAATCATTAGATTGACAAGTTTATTTTTTACTTAGATTTGTTTTTATCGTCTATGAAGTTGTAATCTATAAAAACACAGAATAAACTTCATTTATTTCTAAGCATATGATATAATTTCATAGACAGTGATTTTTTCAGTAACTAGAAACAATTATCTATTTCATTGATCAATATTAAAAATTCGTGAATATTTAAACTACCCT
Source organism: Rotaria sp. Silwood1 (assembly GCA_905250075.1). Taxonomy (NCBI): domain Eukaryota; kingdom Metazoa; phylum Rotifera; class Eurotatoria; order Philodinida; family Philodinidae; genus Rotaria; species Rotaria sp. Silwood1. The sequence goes on from CAJNOP010001240.1 coordinate 31,627, forward strand.
AGAGAATATACTGAGTTAAGGGTACCCAAAAAAGTACCCTGATACCAGTATGTCACAGGAACTTTTGGGTACCAAAGTACTTGCGGGTACTTACAGGTACCTAAGTGGTACTTTGGCAAGTACCCTGCTGGAAAATGCACAGTAATTGGGTACCTAAAGGTACTGATCAAGTACTGAATTGGGTACCTTTGTATAGTATTTCTAAGTACCCTGTTACCAAATTTTCAGTATGTTCAGGATCGAACCTGATCTTTGACTTTTAAAAATTTTTCTTTTTCTTGAGATAATTTACTAGATTTTTTTTAACTTTATTCAATTTAATTTTTTCAATTCCAAAAACTTAGCAGGAACAATGTCGGGATCCGACTCAACTTGAGTTGGTCGTAGACCACTTCAAGGTAGTCCGATCTTAATTTACGACCAAGCTCGGCATTTCCTCGACTAAGAAATAGTCAAGAAATAATTTAGAAAAAACTAGTATGAAAATTGATTATGATTTATCGAGTTGTTTATATAGAGCCGTACGTACAAAAGAAAACGGTGAATGAATAGTCGCCACACAGAACGCGAAAAATTTAGGATACCCTGTCGAGATTTCCTCAGTAAAGTTACAGACTTGTGTATCCATGCAGGTACTTATTCAGTGAATGTACTTTTACGGGTACCCCAAACAGTACATACATCAGTAAAATTACTGAGAATTTTCAAAGTACTCATATTGGGTACCCTGCTAGAGCTTTCTCAGTACATGGGTACCCTGAACTCAGTACTTTCTCTAGGGTAACTGAATATATTTGATCAACAAAAGCATTTAGTTTTTGAAATTTTCAATGAACTAAACAAGTCTGTTCTTTCTTATATTTCTCAATTTTCATGATTCAATTGATATGATCAAATAACCAATTTCACTTGCTCCTTGTGACAAGCGATGCATTGTTCAAGTGGAAAGAAAAAATTGTCACAAATGAAGAAAGAGCACGACATTCCTCTTATCTTAACGCATTACATTACATTACGTTTAAAAGAAAGTGAAATATGTAAAAACGATTGTGCTTATAAAATCTAAAGTCAATTCAGTCTCTCTACTAACATTTTATCTTATGTAGTTAGACGTGAAAAAAAAACAATAATATATACTGTATAATCAGCTGTTCATGCCCACTGAAGCATGCACCTTAACATTCTTTTTTTGTATCATTCACAATCACGAAATGATGAAATCTAATATTGAATAACATCATTAATATTGAAAATAATTTTGAGAGTTTTATATTCATCACTATTTCTCTGAATTTGTGAATGCAATTGAATACATATATAAAAATGAGTAATACAGGTCATTGATAGTTTTTTGTGCATATTTTACAGAAAAAGGTTTTGATAATTGTAGAACCTGCTTATCTGAAAGATTTATTTTATACAGTTATCGTTCATAATAAGTGAATGATAGTTACTCCTTTATTACATTTATTGTCTACTCATAATTGATACATATAACTAAGAAAATTCAATTTTATCTTATGCCAGATATTGATGATTATACCCATGTCAATATCTCAACTATTCTTACAATGAAGAGCACATTTTCTACAAAGTTAATATGTTCAATGAATCATTCTTTGTAATCAAGCGAGAAGTCTTCATTAAAATCAACTCGAGTTGATAAATTAACTTATCTTGGATCCTTATAGCAAGATGAATCATATGAAAAACTATTTTTCGATTCAATGATCAATTTTTGACTCGAAAACTTATCATTATTAAGTTTCATAGCAATTTCACACGGTACATTGGAAGTTTGGTTATGTACGTGAAACTACAAGAAGTGTTTAAACCTTTTATAAAATAGAAAAGAAAGGCAATAATTGATAATTACTTTCTATAGATATTATCTAATAAATTATAAAATTTTCTGATTACATTTTCTCTTTCTTTTGAAATTTAAAAAGAAAAACAAGGTTAAGTTACGGAATGGAAAAAAAACTACTAATTCTAAAAATTCATTTTTGAGACAAGAACATTTTATATTACGAAATCATTATATTTTGGATTTATTGATAAATAAATACTTGTTCGACTGCCCTCATTTATAGAGAAACGTCAATTTTTTTGTTTTTCGTTTTACTAGGATTTCATCAATCAATCAATTTCATTTTGTAGAAAATATTTTGAAAAATAAAATACTCTAACATGAGAAGATAGAAAAATAAATTAAAACAACAACTATTATCGAAATGATAAAAAAGGTACTTTTTGAAGAAGAAATAAAGAGAAAAACATTTTTTTAAATTTCTTTCGTTTGTCATCGATATTTCAAGGATTTTTTATATTCTTGAGATTTAGAAAAGTTTTATGAGCAAAGACAAAAATAAAACTTTATCTTTCTCCTAAAAATGAAGCATTCATTCATAATAGGGAAATAAGTTAGGAAAATAATTTCTTTTTGTAAAAACAAATCAAAAACAAAAAAGACACCAGAACGTGAATGACTATTGTATTGTATGTTATCATCATTCGAGTATACCAATTATGATGATTTTAATAAACGAAAAAGAAAACAATATGCAGAGAACTTTGAACAATTTTCAATTAAACTTGAAAATTAAATAGAACCATCTCTTATAGAGATCGACAAATGTCATGATATTTCTATTAATATTGTCTTAGACGATAATGCAATTATGTAATAACAAACAAAAAAAACTGAAAATAATTAGCACTAGTTTCTTCTGACATATAAAATTTATCGATAATACTTTTCATTTTAAATAACTATTTATAGAATAATTCTACATGAATTTAATAAAAATGATTTTCATATATCAAATACTCATGATCTCGAATGATTGTATAGTGAGACGTAACAAAGTTAAAAAAAAAAGAAATATCGCCATGAAAAATGGTCTGAAGAACATGTTTTATTGTAAAATAAAAAAACTATAGTATTTTTAATACCATCATAATAAAGATTGTCAGTATCATGTTGAATTGAAATTGTTTTGATTTGTTTCAGAATATTCATTTTCTATGAGAAATATACTATAAGTATATTACCAACAAAATAATCTTCAATTATTATAAAACTATATTTACATCAAACTAATCGATACAACTCATTTTGTGTAAAAAATAAAAGTACATGTTGATCGTAAGTGTTTGGACATCGAGAAATGTGTCCCACATAAGATCAAGTATCCTTTTCTGTGAAGAAGATGTAAGAAATACGTATAACATAATGAATATATGAGTCAGAATTATTATATCTTTCATTGAAATAGTCAAAGCCAAATTCATTAAAAAATGAATGTACCGTTAATATACGTACTAATGAAAGAGAGACATATACTATAGAATTACATAAATTAATGATTATACGATTGGTATTTTTATTCTCATCCACACAACAGAATTTTCTATTTTCAGAGAATTGATAGATAGTTTCAAATTCTTTTTTATCAAGAGAAAGTAGTTTATTTTTCATCGAGTTACTTTTGTTTCGTGAGACTTTTTATAAAAATGAAATATTCATCCAAAGATAGGAAGGATGACTCGAAAAAAACATGTTCTTTTTTGTTTATGTTTCATAATTTCGATTGATAATCGATCAAAATTAGTTCATGTTTGCTTCGCTTCACATGAGAAGATATAGAGAAAAATGAGACGAACATTTTCTCGTCTGAGGAACACTACTTGAAAACCTATTCGAAAAATACTAGAGGTTTTCAAAGTTCTCTTCAGTTGAAATGATTCGAATCACCCTAACAGGTGTAATTCAGATTACTATCTCAAGGCTCTCACCATTTTTATAAAAACTCTAGAGATAAATTTTGTTCGATGTAAGATAGTTGAACAATGGTTGAGATAAATCAATTTTTTTGAATAGTGATCTGCATGATACCAAATGGTTACATTCACTATTATAAATTCATCTCGTGTTACTGTTAATTTTATTTTTATTGTTACTTTTTTTAAATGCGAAATGACAATATCATAATGAAGATTTCTTATAGCAAAACAAAAAAATAGCTATCGCTGCTCGGCTCTTTCAGCGAAGATCTAAGTGTAGTATCTGTTCTTGTCGATTTGAAAGCGAGCGCTGATTTCATTAGGTTTAGGCTCTTTCACACGGATTTTTGGATATCGGTTGAGATCATCCTAGTTCATTCAGAGTTACACTATGAATCGTCTCAACATTACAGTGTCATCGAATATAAAACTATCCTTTAGTTTGTTTGCTTTGAGTATGATGGAATAGTCTTCTTTAACTGATAGAATTGTTCAACACATTATCCTTCGCTAAAAATTGGCAGCACGGATCTATAGAATTAATATCAAGTTACTTTGTAAACGAGAACGACTAACTAATATTTTATACTCTCATCGAGCAACAATAAATACTTCTATTATTCGTTGTCTGTAGACCAAGAAATTAATTTGATTAATATGAATCATGAGCGAGGTGGAAAACATGTTAGCTAATTATATTCGGAATGAATCTTGTAAAACAGTCAAGTTATTTATGAAATTATAATTTAAACATTATTGTGGGAAAAGAATTCACAAAGATCTTCATTTGAACAAGTCTTTTTTCATTAAAAACGCGAACAAATGGTTTCGCATCATGTTTCACTAGATACTTCTTTTTTTGGTATAAAAAACGTTTTTTTTCCACAAAAGTCTCTTATATTCGTCTATCCATATAAATTATTTTATCATATTTGCAGCATTGTATCGTAGGTTTCTCAATAATTGGTTTGTTGGAAATTCTTAAGTTTTCATTGGAAAATATATTGTAGTCAATATAACATAAGTGACAGTACAGTTGACTTACAAATCGTTTGACCATAACAAATCATTTGAGCATATTCGCTGTATTTCTCCTCTTACAATTTTGACTACAATAAATTCTTTCCAAAATCTTTAGAATTTACAGAAAAGTAGTTAGTAAGAAAAACAAAGAACTTTCAGAAGAAGAAAATGAAATTATGATTTTTGTTTATCACCTAAACTGTAAATCAAAACGATCCATATAACTATGATTATGATTAGAGAACAGATGTCATTAGAATTAGATAATTTGAAGACGACCCTGAAACAATTCACTAAGGAACCTTAATAATTATCACTTATGTTTAGTGTGAAATGATTCTGTTATCATCTGTGTAATTGGAGCAATAAATAACCATTTTCGTATTTCTTTTTCAATTGAACGATCATAAATAATCATCGAATTGTTTTATGTTACGTTTAGTCCGATCATTAACAAATAATATTTAACATCTTTCCCATTTTCTGGAAAATGGAAGATGTAAATTATTGTTTTTTATTTAAGTGAAATCAAAACAAGATTGAATTTACAATGAAGGAAAATAGTGATGAACATCTTCAGAGAGAACTATTGAGTCATCAACAATTAATTGTTTCACTTTGGTGCAATTTTGTCGTGTTGCATTTCTTGTAAAGTTTTTTGTTACGCTTTTCAATTGATCATATGAAACTTTTAATTCAGTTAAATATGGTAAATGTGTTTCAAATTCATTCAGAAACTGATCAACATAACTTAAATCAAGTGAAATAAAATGAGAATATTCAATAATCGAATATGAAGAGTTGTCAACGGATGAATATCTGTAAGATCTCCAAAATTGTGGGTTTAAGTAATGGAAAAGCTCGAGTAACTTGAATGAAACATACATGTTTGAATGGAAGTTCATTCTGCAATTCCAAATGAGTTACATATCTGAATATAATAGGTGGAAGATTGTTTGTGATCTGTTCGAGACGATCAAATATAAATGGGAGTGAGAAAACATGACATACAGTCTTAAAAGTATCGACATAGTGTAGAATACAAGGCATCTGGTAAAGATCTATATTTATAGAAGTTCGTTGAATATCATAATTAGATATGTGATGAGTTGCATCATCGATGTCCTTCTTTGTACTAATATAAAAATTAAATGTATGAAGTCGTGGCATATGAATAAGGATTTTATTATAAAGATGAGTTCCATCGACGAATGTAAATCGATTTATGATACAAATATATAAAGTTAATTCTTCAAGATATGACATACGATTAAGAAGAGGTACCACTAATTCATCATATAGACAAATTGTATCATAGCATATTAATGACAAATATTTCAAATTACATAGTTCATCCTGAAAAATAGAAAGATATTTTTTTTATAAATGCATCTTTATCGATTGAACTATAAAATAATTTTATAGATTTCATTAGATCTTTTCAATTTTTTTCTTCAAATGTTTTTTTTTGTATCCTATTTCATGTATCTTCTATTGATCATGACTATAATAATAACTTGATGTTAGTTAACTTCTTCAAATAAAAACTAGGATATAAAAATGAATTTTCTCAACATCTTAATTCCTAGCGTGTAGTTAAACAGTTCTATTTCAATTTTTCAAACTTACAAATGAACTTCAACTTCGATACAACAAAGTTAAAGTTGTTTCATTGAAAACTCTTAAAAAACAAAAGTTTTCGAATGTATATCTGCCATCATTTATCAATGAGTACGAAGATTATTATTGATTCGAAGTACGTGAGTTTTTGACCGATCCGAATTTCTAGTGACTATTCGGCTGAATTGAAAGTCATGAAGGACTTTTGGTCAAAACCTAAACTCATCTTATTGATTTTTAAAAAAAAGTTATATTTCTATAACTCATTGCGACACTTTGAAACACTCGATACTACAGATTTTCAAAAAAAAAATGTAGTATTTAATAGGACGGCATAGTACTGAGCAGAATGTTATAACCATAATGTGACCTAAAATTATTTTACATTGATTTGAAAGGTTGCTTTGAAAAAGATATTAAAATCTTTATCTTACAAATCAAGAAGCAATAACTCCGAATATATGTCTCTTTTAATCAAATGATTATGCTCATTCGAATAGCACAAGTTTATGAAGACTAAAAGGAAATCTTAGTTACGTAAAGTGATTATTTAAAAAATTTTTACATCTTTGATTTTTTGTTTCATTTAAATCAATAAGTCTCAAGTAATTAATGAAAAAAAGAAAAACTGTTCTTTGCCGTCCTATTTCATAAGTCGATGTCCGTTTTAGCCATTGTTGACGTCAGTGCTAAAAGAAGAGAGAAGTGTAAGATAAATATTTCAAGAACGGTTCTTGACATTAATCTACTTTTCAGAAATCAAAAGAGAAAACATCCGGATATCATTTTCTTCCATATTATATAAGGCGAAATCATTTTAAATTCACACTTGTTTTTTCTGCAAAATATTTAAAAAAATATATGAAAATGATCTCTTTTTTTAAAATAAAAATTTGATATTCCAGAAATAAATGAGTTCAAAGTGATGTTACCTTACATAGTATCCGAGAAAAAGATGTTTCGATGTCTCCTCTTACAATTGCTCCAAACTATAGATCTATAGTTACTACCATTCTTAGAATACTAAATAGTTTTATATTCATTTCTTTTTTTTTAGTTCTGACGTCTAAACTAATCGTCAATATGTGATAATTGATTATAAAATTATCTGCAACAACATAAGAACAATCTATATGTGCTCTTTTTCCAACTTCCAATCTGATCAACGGACTAAAAAACATTGATAGTTACACAAATGATAAGCTTCCAATGCTGTAAGATGTCAGTGACACATAAATGATATAATCAATTTGAACGATAAATGTAATTAATTGTTTAAGACAGCCATCTAATAAAGCAAAACGTAGTCGATGGTAAATCATTGAGCGATAACGGCAGATGATAGCTAATGGACGATGGTACAATAGTCAAATACTTGAAATTTTTGTAGAAAATCAAGATAATTCCATAAACATCCATTGTATAATATTTGCTTCCTCTTTCACTTTTGTTTTCATTACCAATAAGAGTAAGATGCGTAATTTGTTTAGCAATATGTTGGAAGAGAGTATTGTCTAAACAATAAAAAAATTTAATACTGCATAATCTTTTGTTTTTTATTATGTTTCGTATCCCAATCTTCGAACAGAAATCGATATATGTGAATTCATTACCTTTAAAACAATGTGGCACGGTTTCTTTATTGAAATTCAAAATTTTAAGTTAAATAAGATTCGGATAGTCAGCAACATGAAGAATACGTTCCATAAAAACCGAATCGATAATAAGACATTTCATATTGTGATGAATTTCAAGTAATATTTCTAAACAAAATCGATTGAATTTTCGATCAAATATTGAAGACATATCATGAATTGATGACATAGTTGGCAAGTCCTTACTTGAAAAAACAAAAGCAATTGTGGAATTTCGTTCTCTATAAGACTAGGTCACTGACAAACCACAATGAAAATTTCGTCGAGAATATTTTCGTTTCGTTACAAGCTCAGTGAATTTCTTAATATCTACGTGACACTTTTCGTTCCTCAATTGGAATGTATAGCGCATTTCAGTATATTGGTTTCTTCGAAACTAAGAAAAATTCTTTGTAAAAATGAAGTACAGTTTCATAGAACTAATCAATTAAGTCGATCCATTCTTTATTTCATCATATTATTTATTTATAATTTTATCTACCTCCAATCTTGCATTGAGATCATTACAAGTATAAAAAAAAATTGTCAAGTGTGGATGTGAACAGTGCTTTCACTCACACCCACACGAGATCGATAGAAAATATCGACTAATTCATCATATGTGAAATGAATCGCACGATCAAAGGAAAGAAACCATAAAATGAAATTTTCTTAGCTTTGATTCATAAACTATTTATTTGTACAGTTTGAGCGAAATCAGCACATGCAAACAGAAATACAAAGATTTCTCTATCATCATGATAAATATAAAGATATCTTAACATGAACAGAGATGTGCAAAAAAATAAAAAGAAGTGATTAAAAATGTAGTTCATTTTCCTTTTTTTGTTTTGGTAATATAATCTTCACAACTGTCAATTAGTCAAAAATATCAGCAACAGATCTCTTCACAGCCGATTAATGACAAGATGGGGGTGTTGATATAAGTTATGCCGGTATTAAATATTTTTATTGTAAATTTATACAACTAACAAATATTAACACATTCATCCTATTTCTATTAGATAGGAGATATTTTTGTTTTTAGAGAGTAAATTTTTCAAATCTATAATATTCACTTTTATATAAACTGAAAATATGTACAATAGTAATGGATCTATGATCACCTTTCAAATTTTATTAAGTCAGGCACATGTTTCTAAGTCTCTCCCATCTTTGATATTCTAATAACAAAACATCACTTTA
>CAJNOP010001241.1:0-16423 GCA_905250075.1 Rotaria sp. Silwood1
CCCACACCCACACCCACACCCACACCACCCAAGGTCCATCCCAAGCTAAATTATCTTTCCATTCATATCACTGAATGGTCAACCAATACAATGATCGATTCACTTCTTATTCATGTACCTAAACTCGAACGACTTCGTGTGAATATACTTCCACCGATATCCAAAATTGATTTTTCCCAATTGGCTTGTATTCTTTTTGATCGCGTACCTCGACTGTATCGATTCGATTGTGATATAATAGTGTATAAATACACTATTGATACTGATGTTGTTCATCGACTTCATCCAAGTTTCATGCGCATCAAATGTAATTCCGAATATGGTCGCTTTCATATCTTTACCAACAATGACAGCAATTTAGATTCTGATGACATGAACAAATCCAGATGAAAACATATTCTTGAAACGACATCTAATTTTCTATTATATTTTTCAAATCCTGTAGAATGAAATCATAAAAACTCATGAGAAGATAGTCAGAATAGGAAAAATTTTATCGAATCGAAATCCTTTAGATATGACATGTGTAATTCTTTCAGCTTGTTTTGCAAAATTATTTCTCTGGGACTATTCATTTCAAGTGTATTTTGGAAAATGACACTTGTTATTTACCTTAATAGGATATCGCTAAAATATTCAGAAGATCATTTATTCTAGGACACCCGTTATTTCTATGTTATTTGACATTGTATTTCATATTCATACAAGGTTTGATTCTTCTCAAAGAAGGTAATGAAAAAATTATCCTACAGACAGGGCACAGGACGATTAAGTAATAATCTCCTTCAAAATGTAGAACAGAATGAAAAAGAAACGTCTTGCAACGTTCTTTGATGAGAATCATAACCACTAGAATATGTTGCTTGATCTCGAAAAGATCCTTTAATTGTTAGCGACTACAATATCCAATTGATTATCATTGTTGATATCACTAACAGTAGCAGTTGATTGTGATTGTCAACTAAAGCTAATCGAACTTTTGATCGTCAATTTAACAGTAGATTGACATAGTCTACCTAAAAAATACAATGTAAAATGAATTCAACATCAGCAGTTGGTTCTTCATGAACTTCTAAATTGTAAAAATATTTATATGTTATCAAGATCTATGTATAAATAAAGTTCGTTCTCGAAATCTTGATGTTGTCTATGATTACAAGTTGGTTCATTATTTTTGTTCACAATCTATTAGCTAATCCATTCATTATAATGTCTGGTAGAAAATTTAATATTATTTTTGTACATTTCTATAAAATTCGATCAGAAAACTTATTAACACAATTTACTGATGTACCTTTTCTCATTTCTAGAGAGTTGTGTATGTACATGTGAAAGATGATACTTTGTATTTATTGGTAGCGATTGAGAGTAAAGTCTGTACTCATTGATCATTGATCTCGGTTTGTAGGAGGAGTACAGTGGGCAACTAGGCGGATATGATCGAAAATTGAGTTTGCTAAAGTTCAAATATTGAAATAAATAGATCTATGATTAATCTATCTACTCTTGAATAAGACACTCAGAAATCAAGTCGAATGCTGGAAAAGTTCACTACAAAAAATATCTTCGTAAATCGCTAATTTCATGGAAATTATTTCTATTACCAACTGTTTGAAACGAATAATTGGCTTATAAACTTCATTGTGTGAAAAATTCTTTCGATAGAATCAGAAATGTAATGCAAAAAAAAGTAATCACTGTACCGAAAGTAGCTCGAAAAATTAGTCATACGGCATTTTGTAAACATTCAGCACAATTTAGGTTCGATTTATCTCAAATTTACTCTGATTATTCTTCCATGTCCAGTTCACGGTACATACACAGATAAGAACGCAAGGAGCCAAGTTAGCGGCCAATGTTCATTTGAAAAATTGTTGAAAAAATTGGGACGAGATAAAAAAAAATTTGCTCTTCGCAGTGGAAAATATAGTACACAGTTAAATATGAATTGTGATAAAAGGTTTTAAAAAATTTCATCAAGTCCCTATGAGGAAAACAAGAATTTTTTTCTCAAATAGGGGGAAGACACAGTAGTGAGCAGCCAGACAACAAAATTTTTTTTCTTGAGTTCTAATTTTCTCAGTTACATTAGGCGTAAAAAAGTTGAATAATATCTCAATCGAAAGATGATCAGATAAGATTGTTAATCTTAATGTTAATTGTTATCAGCAGAAATCAATGCAATTTCTATGATGAATTTATTATTCTTTTGAAGACGTTCTTTCCTATTAATTTTTTCGTTGAAGATTGTTACCATCCAAAAAAAAACATAAATAAGAAACCAAAATTAAGTGATAATAATAAATTGTCATTATTTTCAATCTTAATCAGAATTTTATATTAATATTGAAAAACAAAACAATTGAAAGAAGAAAAAAAATGTATAAATGAATAGAAATTGAATAAAAAGGGTATGGGTGTGGTGTGAATGTTCTCCTTCATAACATCCACACTCACACCCCACATCCACACCTACACCCACTCTCGTTACCACCACAAGCACAATGCGTTCCGCATATGTTCGATTTTATAGTCATCAAGCAGTTTTTCACAATCGATCATTTTCTTTAATTGTTCGATCATCTCGTTTTGACCATTAAACATCAATAAGAAAAGACGACTGTTATTAATTCTGTTTAATAGCCGAATTCGTACGATTGAGATGAGATTTTCTTTTGTTCTCCAGATGTAGAGACATTGCATTCGAGGAAAAAGATTGTTTAACAGTTGAGCAGTGTCAAGTGTAAGTGCATAATCTATTGTTATATTGGTCACATTGTTGTCGTACACTGGCTTGTCTGATAAGAAATGCATCTCAGACGGTGACATTGCTTCAAGAACTAATGTGTTAACATTAGGCATATGACCAAGAAGTATGGCGAGATTGTCTAAGCACTGATCATTGCGTGAAATCTCTAAACAAGTGATATTTGTCAAAGGAAAAATGCTGCTAAGATTATCGATGAATGAGTGAATGTCAATAGTATAGTTGCCCGTAAGTGTCAGCTGAGTAACACGAGAAAATTGAAAGGAAGAATGGGCAACAACATCTTTACTTTCCATGTAAACGTGACGAATCAAAGCTAGATGGAAGACCGTATCTTGATACGAGCAAATGTCATTGTCCAAAAACGCATTAATCTGACAAGAGTTTCGCCTAAAAAAATAAAGAGAACTATTATCTCACAATGAACATTTTGTTTTATTGTTTTACCAGACTGATTGAGTTGAATAGAATGCTAGAAATGATTTCGACTCGAAAAATTGGCGATGTCTATGTGCAAAAAACCATTGTCGTTCGATCCAAAATGGAGTAGAAAATTGATCGAGCAATGTCCGACAGGCAATATTTCCGTTAACATCTTTGATCATTGGACCAAAATAATCGAAGACAAACGTACGTAAACGTGGCATATGACGTAAAATCAATTGTTGCCATCGATAAGCGTTTAATGAGGCAATATTATTAACGATCGAGATGCGTAACAATTCTAGTTGAGAGCCAATGGTTGCAATGAATGATTCGAAGTCGTCAAATGATAAACGGCAATGGCTTAGAGAGAGATGGGTTAGATTGATCGGTATTATTAGTTGTGTTGGTAATCTTACATTCAATGATAGCCAATTAGTTGACAAACGACGAAGTCGAGGTGTATATGACAGAAATGTATAGATCATTGCTTGACTACATAGATTATCAATGACAAGATGTTCGAGGGTACTACTTTGTTGATGTACGCTCGTAGCTACTGGAAATGAAGGTATACCATCACCACTATCTTCAAACAATAATTTGGCAAATTTCAAAACAGGCAGACGAAAAATCAGTTGACAAATATTACGTTCTTCGTTTAGACAGTTATCGAAAATGATGGTAAGAGAGAAGAGTTGAGGTAGTAATGCTAAACTAGTGAGAATAGAAATGGCATTATTCACATCGAGATCATCGAGCGTGAGTGATTCGAGATGAATAAATGATGAATTAATAGGAAATGATGTGAAAAAATATTCGATGAAAAATGCTTCTGATATATGTAATGAAATAATTCGATGAATATATCGAGCGATAATATTCGTAGAACGCTTCTTAAAATCCAATTTTGACATGAATGGAATATTCAATTTTAGAGAAAAATAAGAACAACTAAAGAGATGTTCGAAACGAATATTAAGATTTGAGAAAGCCTCGACTATATGATAGCCACCAAGGAAATCAAAAATGTCGAACAGAATTTCATTTGATAGGTCTTCGAAATGGGTTATTGATCTGATTATAAGAAAAAAAAACATGAAAAGATAAGAATCGACAAATTCTTGTATTACTTACTGCTTCTCACCATGTATTGCTGCTAGTGTATGGTAAACAGGAACAGTTGACGAATGTAATACAGTCTTCAAATCGACGTCAAATTTGTCTTGCACGTCGTCATATACTTGTCGTTTAGGTGAATTTATATCATGACTAAACTTGAGGCTAGAAACAATCATCACAGTACAGAAATTTGAATTTTAGTTTGATCAAAGGAAATCTTTATTGTATAATTCTTGATCAGTAGGATCAAATAGAAAAAAGTTCATAATGTCTATGCAAAAAAAGTCTGATACTCATCTGAACGAGATTGACTTAGAAGGAAAACACAATTTTGAAAAAAAAATAATCTCTTATTTTTCTCAAGCTATGTAACACATGATCAATGCTGAAGTGTACAACAACGTCTAATGTATCAATGAAAACTACAGCCATTTTTATAGGATTTTCTAATATCAGAAATGTTTAATCTACCTTTTCATCTTCAATTGTGTCAACTATTCAAAATGAATGATTGTTTCCACTAGTGGCGAATGCTTTTTATAGAGACGGCAGACAAGAATTTTTCTCAATGTATGAATTAGGCAGCAATAGCAGCGAGAAAATACATCGAAATGTCATTGCAAGGTCACAGATAGTCAGAAGTCGAAGAAAGAAAGAGGAAAATTCAACGATATACAAATATATAAGTTATATGAAAAAGTTCAGCATATAAGTGTCCGTAATTAGCCAATAAATATTTGACAAATACCTGTCCTGACATGTTTGAATGTTTACGTGTAACCCCTTGAAGACCAGGTTACTGTTAGAAAAATGGAATTTTTCGAAACTCTGGTGCAATGTGTTTATTCACATCAATTTAAAGCACAAATGTCTAAACGTATCTCAGAGTATGATAATCTCGAAAACAACCTATTACACAAAGCCTGATGTTGCACTCAGTATATTCATATCTAGATTCAGCCCTCTTTTTAGCTCTTCTTGTTGTACTTGTACAAAACACGTATTTTTTTCGAGGATCTTGTCTTGCTGATGTTGAAAGTGTAAGCGACGGGAAATGGCGACTAATAAATCTGATAGGATTGTACCCAGCACTGGGCCGACCTCTCTCGGTGCTTTTAACGTCTCATAGATTTCAATAATTTGACGAATCAATTGTAGCTGAAAGACACAAAATCGAAGAATTTGACTGGTCTTTTGCTTGTGCAATACATCGGAGGGTGTGGGTGTGTGGGTGGGTGTGGGTGTGTGGATGTGGGGTGTGGATGTGAGGGTGTGGGTGTGGATGTGTGGGTGTAGGTGTGGGTGTGTGGGTGTGGGTGTGTGGATGTGGGTGTGTGGGGTGTGGGGTGTGGGGTGTGGGGTGTGGGTGTGACTGAAAGAACAACACCCACTCACGCCCACACCCACACCCAGCCACACCTCACACCCACACCCCACACCCACACTCACATCCACACACCCACACCCCACACCCACACCCACACACCCACGCCCACACCCACACCCTAGTATTATCAATTATGGTTTCCATTATTCGACAATTATTTTCCATATCACAAGCATTTATTCTCTTTTCGGCCATTTGTCCATCAACGCATCCTTATCATAGCCCATGGATCAAATCATTTCTATCACTTCCCATTTGAACACCAATTGCTAAATTAAGTTACCTAGTATATGTACTACATTTTCGAATTGCATTCGAATTGATAATGTCTCATAGTCATCTATTTGATCCTAAACGTTTTTCAATCGATGGTTTAACCCTTCTATGTCTAGCACTAGTGTTAACAATCTGTCTCATTTTATCGACTGTTTGGTTCATTCTTATCGAACAACCATTTGAACGATTGATCAATATGCATCTATTCAATAGTAAGAAGTCACATACAAAGTAGTCTATCAGAAACCTTTGAAATTATTAAACAAATGAATCATTTTTGAACATTTTTTTTTACAGAAAATAGATGTGTACTGCTATAAGCAATGAGAATTTGGAATTCAGTATTTTAACATAGATTTAATAAATAGATGGCATTTCCTTTTCTCTTAGATGAAATATATTTTGTACAAAGTACGAAAAAGTGTATATATAGTAAGAGATTTCTCGAAATTTATTTGTGAAGAAGAACCTTATTGGAACAATTAATTAAAAGATTATCACTAGTCTTTACTACTTGTTTGAATAAATCGAGTTACTTACTATAAAACATGTCATAAAAAAAAACGAATTTTGATAGTTGTTCAACGTCTCTGATGTAATTTCGATATGTTAACAAGTATCATTGAAAAATCTAACATTACTCATCTCAGAAATTTCCAACATCGACGTTAATTTTAATCAGTTCCATTTATCTTCGATATTTATAAAAACAAAAGATCATAATGATAAAATGCTACAATGAAAAATTACAAGAATATGAAGAAAGAGAAAAAAGATAGAACGATATTTTTCAATGGAATCTGATAATACTGCTTATCAAGGAGATCACCTCATTATGATAAGCGACAATAACAGTAATAAAAAGAACTCATTCAGTGCACACGACAAGAAAAGAACAGCAAAAAAAAGTGACGAGTTAACTTCTGTGCATCGGTTTACACTGAAAGAAAATGATGAATAACATTCAAAAAGTACCGACAAGAATTCTCAATGCAATCAATGGTGAAAATTTATCATCAGACACGGTCATATATTATAAAGAAGATCAAGATTGGGTGTATAAGAGATGCGATGTTGATCTCATCGATCAAACTCTTGCAAGGAAAACAAAGCTCGTGACGTTGCACATATACCATATGATGCAACACACTTTTGTTGGGTTTATCCACCAACTGGACTAACTCAGTTAGGTGATAGAGCAAAGAAAAAGATAGATAAGAAAGTGGCAAAAGGTGATTTATCCTATACTTTCCTTGCTTTCGGTGGTTTTGTTTATTTTTGAGTCGATAGATGTAACTACATGATGTTACAAGCAAATGCTCTTGTTAAAGTTGACAATGGTCTTATATTTCATGGACCATTCAAATAGCGATCAATCTACACAGCTCATTTGGATAAACAAGGACGATTTCAGGCAGTTTCATATATCTTGACATAGACTAGAAAAATCATTCTTGTTCTATTTCTAGAATGTCACTGTTTCATCGCTATTGCAAAATCTCATCCATATGATCAATATTTTAGTATTGCCGACGCACCAATTACAGACCATCTCTTAGGTCATCATTACCATTACTACAGAACTCAGTTATCGATAAAAAATCAGCTTTATCTTTACTAAGTTCGAATGCTGATAAGAATAGATTTAATTGTTGAATTTGTTTTGATCGTACAATTCAATGCATCTTAATTCCATGTAAGCATATGTGTGCATGTGCTGAATACGGATTGGATCACGAAAATGATGTGAAAGTATATTCAACTCGAGGATGGTGTATCAATGTTGCATAGGAAAAAAAACCAGACTTCTACAACCGAAGTTCGTATTTCCCCTGTTAACATTTATCGCCCATAGCACACTATTAATCATCGTTTCTGTCGACTTTCACTATTCAAAAAAGATCGAGAAAAGGAAGTGAGTGTGAACCTCCTAAAAACTTCAGCTGAGGCGAATGTATGCTTCGAATAATATCGGGTATCTAAAACGACTTGATTCTATGGTTTGCTTTAAGATATAAAAGCGTTCTGTGGATATTCGGTATCTCTAGAAGCATACATTGATCTTAGCTAAAATTTTTAGGATATTCTATTGATTGTAAGACCTATCTATAGACAAAATTTCAAGTGAAAATATAGTAATTTAGTTGACTACGATTAGCTGACATAGAGGTCAAGAATAGTTCTTAGTTTCATTGAATCATACTCATAGCAAAATATGTTGCCAAACAATGTCCAGCACTTGTGAATGTTTCCTCGTAAATTCTTACTATTTAGATTTCAGCATTGAACAAAAATTATATAAATGGTTTGTATTTCGATGAAGGGCATCAAATTGCAAACTACTCAAAACCCAGCATCTTACCTACACCGATACCATCTGTTATCAACATTTTCCTTTTTTTCTTTATCAAAAAAATTTTCAATTTTGTCTGGACAAATTTTTAATTTGACTTATTTATAATTTTGACCATAATATGTGCATATATTCTCTTATAAGAATATCTTTGAAACTATGGAGATTTATTTTTATTGTTTATTACGATTAGTTACAAAAATAATAAAAGGAATTGTTGCATCAGATCATAAGAAAATTTTCGACATAACTAATTAGTGTAACAGTATTTAATGAAAAAAAAAATTACTATTTTGTGCTAAAGAACCATAAAAATATTAGTTATTCAATTGTTCACTGGACACTACCGATAGCGATAAGAAATAAAACTTATTTAAGCCACATGTAATTTTGGCAGACACGTGAAAAATCAAAAAGCATTGTGCATATCTTTGTAGACAAGTTCTGAAAATAATCTTTCATGTATAATATCTAATCAATGCGTATTATTTATTGTTTTTTTCATTAGATGTAAATGTATTGTCCATTTAATAGCAATTATTTTATTATAAATCGCATCTCGATCATTATTATCAATAATATCATTTGATGATTCTACATAACACTTAGCCAAATTATCTGTTAATGTATTTAATAATTGTTTAAATTGATCTTGTCCATGACGTTTACGATATGTTTGACATGGACTTCATGTTTCAATCAACTTAACCAATTGAAGAATAGACATTTCTCGTTCATAGGTGATAATATGTTTTATTCTTGTTTGTTGATATGGAAATGTATCGAGTATCGATTCATAATTATCAATCACTAATTGTGCTTGATCACTCCAACAACCATGAAGATCATTTTGATAGAAATTATTTAGAATTTCAATAGTTTTCGAATTGTCTAATAGTGGAAAACCGATACACCACACACTTAGAACACCACCGTTCGGTTTTAAAACACGATCAACTTGTTGAAAAAATGTTTGAATATCAAACCAATGTAATGCTGTTGCTACTGTAATAAGATCAATTGAATTAGGTGATAGAAATGTTAAATTTTCTGCATTAGAACAATGATATTCAATATTTTCTTTTAATGTTGCATTTTTTAATTGATTTTCACTACAATCAATAGCAATAACTCGATGACAATAATAACTTAAATCAATAGTTGCTTGTCCACTGCCACAGGCAACATCTAAAGCTAATGGAATTTTTTTATCATTATCATCATTATTGAAATCGATATTGGTTGTATTGAAATAAAATTCCAAAATTTTTTTATATAATTCTTGTGGATAACCAGTACGATATGCTTTATAAATTGTTGTATGATTTGGTTCATTAAACAATTGACAATTCATATTTGCACACAATCTTTCCTTGACACGTTAGCCTACTCGAAAAAATAGTTTCGAACAAGAAAAAAAAACAAGATATCAAGAGAAGTCTTTATTCAGGATTAAGAGGATTATGTCATTGGATAACTGTCAGATATTCCATGGATAAACGAATTGCAAAATAGAAAAGTAGAATTTGTTTTTAATTATAGGAGATGGCTAAAATATCCACTAATACAGCAAAAAAAGAATAGATAGCCGATGTTTTTTTTTTGTAGTTCAATGATAGATGTCGCCAGAAAGAGATCCATTTTGATAACACGAAAACATCGTACAGAATTTGTAGAATCATGTGGGATTTCACCTAATTTCTAATGAAGATCTAATTTTTCAACATAAACTAGTCAGAACTATAAATATGGGTATGGGGATGTGAATGTGGATATTGTTCTTATCTTCATCCACGCACACTTCACACCCAAGACTGGAACCCATAACTTTCGTTTTTATGCTGACAAGAGCTATATAAACTTGTTAGAGTCACTATCAAAATAGGTAGCATATTGCTTTGGTAAGGAACAAAACGTTCATATGAGGTGAATCTTAACAAGATATGAGTTCAAAAGTAGCTGTATAATTAAGTCTCATCATGTCAAGTTGAAAATTTTTTGTGTTTAATTTCTATGTCCTATTTACAAATTATTTAAATATTAAAAAATGCAATATAACTTATTAAAAACTATTATTTCTATAGAGCTTATATCATAGAATTGTAGGTTTAAGCTTATTAATAAAAAATAAATCAATGGATGAAACAAATTCAAAATCATCCGGTAAGTCTCAATCCTTACCATTAGATATAATAAAAACAGACTGGTTCTCTTGTCGAATAGTACCTTTTTAGCGTTTGATACGTATTGCTGTCATAGTTCTTGGATTTTTTGGAATGATAACACATTATTCACAAAAAGTGAATGTTGGCATTGCTCTTGTCTGCATGGTTAATCATTCAGCAATTGAACAAAACAAATTAAATTCTACTACTACTACACTAATTACGCATATAGATGATAGTTGTCGTCAAACAAATAACACAAATCATATTGTAGATAAATTACATTAAATATTCATTTATTCATTTCTGTTCATTATAGGAAGGTTCTTTTATTTGGACGAAAACTATGCAAGGTATCATCTTAGGTGCTTATTTTTGGGGTTATATTATAACTCAAATACCAGGTGGATATTTAGCTGGTCGATTTGGTGGAGCGATGATTGTATCAAGTTTACTTATTGTGTTCATGCCATTAATTGCACATGTACTTTGGATATTATTTTGTATTCTTCGATTATTAGTTGGATTTGCACATGGAACCATTTAGCCATGTATCACTGTAATCATGGCTCATTGGGCACCAGCACATGAACGTGGAAAACTGATAGGTTTTATGAATGCTGGTAATTTATTTTATTTTTGTCTATAATTTAAACGGTTGCTTTCATTGTACTGATAGGTTCACAAGCTGGAAATGCATTTGCTTTATCGATTGGTGGATTGATGTGTTCATGGCATATTGCTGGTGGTTGGCCATTTATATTTTATTCAGCAGGTAGATACTAATATTTGATTCTAATAATATATTATTCTACTAAAAAAAATACACTAGCTGTTTTTGATTTTGTTTGGGATATTGTTTGGATTTTATTCTATACAAATTCACCACGAAATCATCGATTTATTAGTATACAAGAAAAAGAATATATTCTTCAAAATACTCAACAATAATTATCTGATAGTAATAAAATTGATTTTCATGCTCCATGGTGAGCTATTCTCACATCACCAGCTTGTTGGGCATTATTTATTGTTCATACGTGTAATAATTGGGGTACCTTTTAGTTTTAAAATTTAGAATGGATTTCTTGCAGCTCTACCTTATATTGTCTTATGGTTGAATATAAATATATCAGGTATTATAGCTGATGTAATTATTCGTAAAAACTTGTTGACAACAACGAATACAAGAAAATTATTTAATATACTTGGAAATCTTTTCCCAGCAATATTTGTGCTTGGTTTAGCATTTATGACATGTCGACTAAAATATGTTGCTGTCGTGTTATTAACAATCGGTGTTGCATTTCAGTAGGCACATGTTTTATTTCTGTAAGGAAAATAATCTTTATGTTTCAGCGGAGGATATTTACTCGTTGCAAATGATATTGCACCAGCGTATACAGGAATAGTCTTTGGTATTTCCAATACATTATCAACAATACCAGGTATTGTTAGTTCGTATGCGGTTGGTGCTCTTACAGAAAAAGTTAGCTTAGTTTCCTTAAAATATTGATAAAGGATAGATTTTTAATCGTTTTAGGATCCGAGTAATTGGCGTATTGTAGTTTTTATTTGTGCTGCAATTTACATCATTGGAATGATTGCGTTTACATTTCTTGGATCAAGTGAACTACAACCTTGGGCAAGAACATCCATTGCAGCTCGTGTCTCATTTGAAAATCCATTGTCAAGTAAGTTTTATATAGTATTCATCGATCGAATCTGTATGTTTTCCTTGTTTCAGAAGAAAATGATCAATCAGTGAAAATCAACAATGGACCATAATGTATACAAATAATAATCAAGTAATGTAATTATTAGATGTTTTGAATATTGAAAATAATTTTTATTCAACAAAAATATTGTTACTGGATTCGAATGTTACATTTAAATTCACTGTTGAATAAATAAAAGATCTTAACATACTTTACTATTCTTTTCGGTGACATCTTATTTTTTTATGTAGTATATCTTAACATAATTTCCAATGAACTAAATACTGATATTTCTTTGATTCAGTTTAATCAAACTTTTGCTGAAATTTTCTAATTGATTTAGATATGTCAAATGAAGTTTTTCTGGAAATTTTTGAATATCTTGATGATTGTGATATAATGAAAGCATTTTTAAATTTTAATATTCGATTTCGATATCTTATGACAGATTCATCTTTACTACTTAAAATAAAACTTTGTTCAGAAATAAAATCAAATTCATAAACAAGTTGTCATACCTTACAAAGATGAAATGCTTTCAGTTCATTTATCGGATCATTTAATTATCAATCGATTTTTCACGTTATATTCCATTCATCCTTCGATTAAGGGTGTGAGTGTACGAGTGAATGATAAGAAGAGTAATAAACAAACGCACACACATACTCAGATAGTGAATAATACTATGGTTAGATATTATTGAAAGCAAATTTCAAATCAGTTTTATACATGTATAGGAATAGGATTATTAGATATAAGGTGATCGATTTCAAATACACCTCGACATAATAATGATCCATATTTCTTTTTTGTCTAAACAGAGAAAAAAACCGCTGAATTGATGCGAATTTGATATTACGATTAGAGAGATGACGAATCATCAATCGAATTCATGCAAACGAAAAGAATTTTCCAAATAGAAGAGTGACACCCACACCATTTTATAGGCAAAGAATCGTTAACTATTGATTATCATACAGTTTCACAATTATAACATGAAGATTCGAAATTTTATTGAGAATTGAATTTAGTAAAAAGGATTAGAAGTTTTATTTGTTGGCTACTACTATAGTGTCGTATTATTTTATGACCTATTGTCGAAATGTGAAAGGTGGTTGTTGTCTCTCCATTGGATGAGATCTTGTTGAGGATTATGCTTTTTTGTGCTTCGTTGAATACATCACACTCGATGTTGAGAATCTTGAGAAATTTCTGGAACGGAATCACGAATGATTGAAGACATGCAAGTTCATCCTCCTGACTTTTTTTGAATATGACTGCTATTTTTGTATGATAGGTTTTTCTAGCTTCTACACAATTTTCTTCGGCCAATTTTATATTTTTTTTCAATTGTTTCAATTTTTTTTCTTTGTTCTTTTGTTGTGCTTTCAAATAGATCTTTTTTGATTCACTCAAGGCAGTTTTCTTCAGATTCTGAACGATGTAGTCCAGACGCTTCTGATACTGTATTTCTTGTATCTTCAATGCGTTCAATTCATCTCCGGTTTCATTCAATATGGCAAGTTCTTCTTGTAGTTGATCTTGTAGTGATGGATATTGATTTTTTTTTCGGCACAGATTTCGTAATTTGTTTAAGATTTGGATTGATACCATCCAATTCTTGAGCTATTTCATAGCCGATGGAACTTGTAACTATGAGAAATTGCAACATCGTCTCATAGGATCCTAACGAAGACTGATTCTGTTGAAATTTATTTTCTCATCGTTAAGAAATTTCCAACAAAGATTATCATGCGGCATCGGTGGTATCAAATCCATCATGGTACTGAAAATCGCATATAAAAATTATTGTTATTAAATTTTTCACAGAAGAGAGAATTCGAAGACATGGTCTATCAGACACATTCCATTTGTCTCGCTTTATCTGAGCTTCTGTTATTCAACTGTTTTAAAGTATAAACTAAATATCTACTTAGATGCAATAAATTTAATTAAGTAACAGTCGAGCAATCAGATTGACACGTATCGATGAATACGAAAAGATTATTCAAAAGTAAATCGAGCTTGCTATCGAACATTGTTATGATGTCTTTTAACGTTTGCTGCAGATAAATAAATATAATGTACTTCCTATTGAAAGGATGTCACTAGTTCTCGGAACTTTTTGATCACCCTATGTAATTATAATTGATTAAAATCAGATTTTTCGGCAGAAAAACTTTAAATTGGGATTACGTGACGGTCAATTCATTTTAATTGGTTACGCACTCGTTAATGTATTTTAATCAAAAATCGATAATTGAATCTATTTTAATCATCAAACAAGTTCCCAGCTGCTTCTATCAAGATTTGAACACAATACTCGGATTTTTTCGTAGTTTTTACTGATATCTCTAATCATGAAAACAGAGTTACCATTAGACCAAAATTTCATGTTGACATAAAGTATAAAAATGGTATTTAAATTGAATTATTTCTTAATTCACTAAAATTGATTACAGATCATCATAATCAATTAAAAATCACTACCCTAGATAAATTATCTGAGATATCAATTATAATCTGTATTTTCGATAGTCAATTAAAATCTCTTCCCTAGATTATCAGTCTGAGATCGATTTCAATCAGATTTTTCAGAAAAAAATTTTACACGGATCTCTTTATTCGAATCATCCAAGGTCGAGGGCACGACTAACAGTGAGAGGGAGCGAGAAGGACGCAATATCTACTTGCTATTACGTGCTGATCGAAAATAGAAAGACGAAACTATGGTGAATCGTACTGTTACATGTATAGATGGAGAAGCGTATGAAAAGAGACTAAAGAAATGAAAAAATCAACACGAAAAAGTGAGTGTTGGTGTTACTATTATTATTCATACCTACACTCACACCCTCCGCTCGCATACCAAAATGGTTTGACTCGGCAAACTACCGGGGTGTTGGATGTGGCTATGGGATGTTGGTGTTGGGTGTGGGATGTGGCTATGGAATGTTGGTGTTGGGTGTGGGTGTGGGTGTGGGTGTGGGTGTGGCTATGGGATGTTGGTGTTGGGTGTGGGGTGTGGCTATGGGATGTTGGTGTGGGGTGTGAGTGTGAATGCTTCCGAAGAACATTGAAACCCACACCCACACACCCACACCCACACCCCAAACCCACACGCACCCACACCCACATCCGAGTGCCTATAATTTTGTCGAATACAAAAAATGTCGATTGATTTCAACTTGATTTCAAGTTGAAAAAACCAAGTTGAAATCAACTTGGAGCCAACTTGGGATCTATCGACATTTTTTATATTCGATAAATTTGATGTTTCCCCTCACACCCACACCCCACGCCCTCGTAAGATTTTTCCACCTGGGAACAAATGAAAAAGAAATTGAAAATTAATCTTTTAATGATTTTTTGATTTTCTTTTATTCCTATGCTGATTTATCGATTTATACATGCTCAAAACTAAACAATAAAATACATTAGAAGTCGTCTGTTTTCGAGAAAAAAATTTCGAAGTTTATCAGAGTTTTACGGACTTGAGATCGGAGTCAAACAATAGAAATTCTTGGAGTCGGAGTTAGGGTCGGAGGTCGTAAAGAAGAAATTTTTCGGAGTCGGAGTGGAGTTTCGGAATAAAAAAACTGACTCCAAAGGTCTCTACTCCAAAGTTCGAAGGATCGGGCCACTACTCAATGTGCAATCTACAAATATGGTTTTTTTCCTTGAATTCGACATTTTGACTAAGTGGAAAGTTTGATAATCTCATGAAGAATGAGTCCAGTTTGAGACCATGCCTCGCACCGAATGCACCCGGCGAGCTTAGCCCCTGTGTCAGACACTACTCTTGAATCGTAATTTTGTGACGTGTTGATCTAAAGATCAGAGAGTCATACAATTTTCGTTCAAATGTTGTTACAAAGTTTCGTTTTTCCTCAATTCGCTGCACCAAATGACGATTTTTGAAGTGAGAAGTCTGTTTTTTTTCGAGATAATGAAAACGACTTTCAACAGCGACAATGATTAGATCTAACATTGCTACCATCTTTCGGAATTTTCGTGTTATCGATGATCGTTAATTAAAATTTCAAATAACTATGAAGGAGACAAATAAAAAGATCAATAACCCTGCTTTTTATGCTTCTATATGATCTAATTTAACATCAAAATCTTAACATAAGTGTAAGATGAATTATTTACATTATGCTTTATTATTGTCATGTATCATTTTGTAGCGAACAAAAAGACAAAATCAAT
>CAJNOP010001241.1:26030-37793 GCA_905250075.1 Rotaria sp. Silwood1
GAAAAAGCAGCAACTAAAGAAGTGATCGATCGACTGGTGCAGATGATGGAGAATCAAGATCCGGATGTCCGATACATTGCGTGTAAAGCCCTCGGACAGTTAGGTAAAAAAGCAGCAACTAAAGAAGTGATCGATCGACTGGTACAGATGATGGAGAATCAACATTCGAATGTCCGATCCAGTGCGTGTGAAGCCCTCGGACAGTTGGGTGAAAAAGCAGCAGCTAAAGAAGTGATCGATCAACTAGTACAGATGATAGAGGACCAAAATTGGAATGTCCGATCCAGTGCGTTTAAAGCCCTCGGACAGTTGGGTGAAAAAGCAACAACTAAAGAAGTGATCGATCGACTGGTGCAGATGGTGGGGGATCAAGATTGGAATGCCCGATACAATGCGTGTGAAGTCCTCGGACAGTTGGGTGAAAAAGCAGCAACTAAAGAAGTGATCGATCGACTACTGGTGCAGATGATGGAGAATCAAGATTCGCATGTCCGATCCAGTGTGTGCATAGTCCTCGGACAGTTGGGTGAAAAAGCAGCAACTAAAGAAGTGATCGATCAACTGGTACAGATGATGGAGAATCAACATTCGAGTGTCCGATCCAGTGCGTGTGAAGCCCTCGGGCAGTTGGGTGAAAAAGCAGCAACTAAAGAAGTGATCGCTGGGTTGATGCAGAGGATGGAGGATCAACACCCGAAAGTTCGATACAGTGTGTACAGAGCCCTCAAGCAGTTGGATGCAAAAGCAGCAACTAAGGAAGTGATCGATCGACTGGTGCAGATGATGGAGAATCAAGATCCGGATGTCCAATCCAGTGCGTATGAAGGCCTCGGACAGTTGGGTGAAAAAGCAGCAACTAAAGAAATGATCGATCGACTACTGATGCAGATGACAGAGTATCATGATTCGAATGTCCGATCCAGTGCGTGCATAGTCCTCGGACAGTTGGGTGAAAAAGCAGCAACTAAAGAAGTGATCGATCGACTGTTACAGATGATGAAGAATCAAGAGTCGAATGTCCGATCCAGTGCGTGCAAAGCCCTCGGACAGTTGGGTGAAAAAGCAGCAACTAAAGAAGTGATCGATCGACTGGTGCAGATGATGGAGAATCAAGATTCGGATATCCGATACAGTGCGTGTGAAGCCTTCCGACAGTTGGGTGAAAAAGCAGCAACTAAAGAAGTGATCGATCGACTGATGCAGATGATGGAGAATCAAGATTCGAATATCCGATCCAGTGCGTGCAGAACCCTCGGACAGTTGGGTGAAAAAGCAGCAACTAAAGAAGTGATTGATCGACTGGTACTGATGATGGAGGATCAACATCGGAATGTCCGATCCAGTACGTGCGAAGCCTTCGGGCAGTTGAGTGAAAAAGCCGCAACTAAAAAAGTGATCGCTGGGTTGATGAATGCACTGGCACGAAGTAAAGGCGTCTTAGACCTAAGGGAAGTAGCTAAGATCGTCGAAAATATACTTCGTCGGTCAGAGGATTTCAAAGACCTGGATGTGGTGGAGTTACAAATGCTGGAGTCAATAATCAAGGACGCTAGGTATGTTGGGCTGGTAGATTTTTCTGCTCGGCACTTGGTTGATCGATTTTTCGATACGAAATGCCGTGGATGGCTGCCGATTGTGGCGCGTACTATGCTGTTGCAAGGAAATGCGGTCACTGTTTCGGGAAAAACTATTATGCTATATGGGAATGATGAACCTGTGAGAATTGCAGCGCCTCATGAAGAATTGTATCAGCAGTTGGTCAGTGCTTTAGATCAGCAGACACTAAAGCTGGAGAAGGTATGAACTGATTTATATTCGTGAGTGTCTTAGCTATATGCACTTCAAATGACTTATGCCCACCTAGATCAGAATGAATTAGGGAACTCGTGAGGATCACTGACTTTGGAAAGAGAGGCTGGTGGATGTAGAAAGCCAATCGTTACCTAATGGTGAGTTTGAGACTATTAAAAGCCTTGATACATGTTTGCACATTTCAGAAGAAAAGTCTAGAATTAATAGATTTAGTCCAAAGTGAGTGACGAATTAGATTAGCTGGATAATGATGGTGATTGGATGCTAGCACACTGTTTGGAGCCCTGCAGTTCCTACCATTACCCGAGAACCGAAAAAGGAACCGATGATTTTATTGTAACATATAAAATACCGAGTCATTGGATTTTTTTAGAAATCTCTACATTTTATCTTCGGAACTCTTCGTGTTTATTACTTCATCAGATAAATAGCTACTTCAAAAGATAAAAGAAAACTCAAAGAAAGATATAAAACATTAATATACAATATGTTCATGTGAAATATTTAGAGTATACAAGGTCTAAAAAGATCGACTTCATCATTTTCTTATCCCCTACATGATCATGATCACAAAGAACAATATCATCTTCATTACTCATTCTAAACTTCTTTTTTATTGTTGTATCAATATATTATTATTTTGGTTAGGACAGCAGATTGTAGAAGATGACTGTTCAACCATCTTTCTTTTCATTTCAGTTGTATCAACTTCATCAATTGTTTTTATCACATGATTTTAATAATGCTAAATTTTTCTGTGAAAATAATAATAGGAATATTTTTTGCACCGAGATTGATGCGTTAATCGATACTTGTGTTTTCTGCAGACGAGAAAAGTCTTTTGTACAATGTTGTTGAATGCTTATACAGCATAAAAATGTTGAGCTATAGAAAATTAGATCGTTAATGTTAAATTCTGTTGTCGCGGGATTATAAAACATCATCATGTCCACTAAATGGGACATTTGATAGCATATATTCGTCTAACTCATACGTTGTTGTTGACAATATTAAGGAATTTTGTAGTATATCAAAACAGTATGAAAGAAGACCTTTTGATATTGTCGATTGAGAATCAAGTGAATCTGTATAGACAGATGGTGGAGTAGTCGTTGTAAATGTAGTAGATAGTATTGTTCATTGCTGTTTAATAATTTTCGTTATAACTAACCTAAGAGCATTTTCTTGACAACCAGGATTACTACGAAAACTTTTTACGAATAAATGAAGGAAGGTACTGATATAATGCGCATCTTGCAACATCCGCACATCTTGAAGCTCTCACCCTCAAGAAAAAGTTTGGTTCCTAACGGTTCCGGTTCCCGGTAAGAGAAACAGAAAAATCCGGTTCTCGGTTCCAATTTTTTTGGAATCGCAGGGCTCTAACACAGTTTGGACATTTAAATAGTACCAATATGCCCGTCGGGTTATGAGCTACTTATTTTCATGTATTCAGTTTAAAAGACATGTGTCGGAGCCCTATATAGTCATTTTATATTTTATCAATCTCATAGGAGTGGACGTCATTTTCTGCTGGTAAATGGAAAGGACATTAAGGTGGACAACGATATTATTGTCTAGTGTTTTCGATCTACTGTTGAGAACAGAATATAGGTTTTAGACACCACCAATCAAATGGTGTCGTTGAGCAAATTATGACAAAGATACATGCAGAATATACAGATTCACTTTCTATTCTTTCAGCTACTTGTCGTATCGTCTTGATGCTTCATGTATAAAATGCTTTTTCGCTATCTTTGTCATGTTTTTTTCAGCTACTGTATGCCTTATTGAAGAAGTTATTGAAGAAGATTCAGCTACCAACTGCTAATGAGTGTTCCAAAAAGGATGGCCACTCTTTATTTTTTCTCTAACTCGCTTATCTTTTTACCCCAGAGACTTAATTTTTTTCGAAAGATTCGTCTTTCTAAGCGCTACAAAACCCTATCAAAGATTTATTGCAAATAATCTCCGTTGTTATTGGACAAACGATACAAGCGGTTGGTCCAACTTGTGCAACTTTTCAAGAGAACGAATTCTCTTATTTGATGGATACCTCGTTTTAATTCATCGATCAGAGTTTTTTTTTATTTGAATTTTGCCCAGTTGATTTGTTAAGCAAACTCATCCAAAATTGAGTAGTCTAGAGGGTTGAGATCGGATGAGTTTGGGTGCCAATGATTCTTGTCGATGAATAATGGGAACTTCTTCTGGCACCATTCTTGAGTTGCAGTATGTGTATAAGGCTTGACACCATCCTGTAGAAAGGTCCAATTGTCTCCAAGAGGCTCGTTTCCATATTTTAAAGTCACCAACAACACTTGATTGATGTACCGTTCATGATGCATCGTTCCCTGATCCAGAATAATTAACGGTGTCAATCCCTTGGAGCATGCACATAACCAAACTATTGCTTTCTGCGAAAACTTCCGTTTCTGTTTGACACCAGCTTTTTTAGTCAGCCTCTTCATGATTTGCTGCCCATATTTGATCGTTTTGAGCATTGTAGATGGCATCGAGATCGAACTTTTTCTCATCTGAGAAGAGAATACTCAAGGTGTCTTCTTTACAGAAGTTATCCCGCACCCAATTTTCAAATGTCATTCTTTTACTCTTTTCGAGATCTGTAAGAGCTGGTTTAACTCTTTTTTTTGTATGAACGATATCCTAGATCTTCATTCGATTTTTCACCTTTTGGATCATCCCTTTGGTTCTGATAATGCGTGGACGACCCGGTGAGTACGATAAGTTGATAGAGCCTGCCCGTCTCGCCATCGCACACCACCGCTGAATAGTTCGAAAACTTACAGCACCGTTCAAGTCTTCAAAGATTTTGGCTGGAGATTCACCTTTTTGACATTTGGAAAGTACTAGTTTATGGAGATCTTCACTTTTCATCTTGAAAAATTTTATTTTGTAATTTCTTTTGAAAAGTAAACCCGTCCTTTTATAGAGAGACAGAAAACGAATGAAAAAAGCAAAAAAGAGAGGTCGCCAAAGCAAAAGATGATCAAGGAAATGGTGACACAATGAGTGGCCATTCTTTTTGGAACACCCGTTATATGTTACATTTGTTTCGTCTACCTCAATATCTTCCTTTGCATGCGATGTGAAAAGAACTGTCCAATAGAAAAAACATCTAAAACAAACAAGAAGACATCAATCTTTTTAAAACTCTGATCTACATTTATTTTAGCTGTCTGAAAGTGGTAAGTGTTCAACGATGCCGAACGAATCGAAACATGAAATGGAGGTGGATGACGTTGACGGTCAAGCAAGAGAGAATCGCCACATGTCACCAAGTGCTACCATTCCGTCATCATCGACTTCAATGGCTGAAAACTTGAAAGCAAAACCAAATTGCAAGAGATCTTCATCTAGTGGTGTTAACGGTGATTCACCATCATTCGTGCCCCTTGATGTTTTTCCATCTCTCTCCTTTCATCTTCCATTGTTGTTATTGTTGTGTTTTCTTCTTTTCCTTTCTCTTCTCTTCTCTTTATGTTGTGCGATATATATGTACGTGTGGTGAAGGACATTTTGATATATCGACATACACTTTTTTTTAAATAAACAAACGTAGACTCGTCGAAGCGAGCTAACAATTTTGTGCTGTGACTAGAGCCCATCGGCTCCAAGAATTTGTGGACCCGGACCCGGACTCGGACCCGGACTCGGACCCTGTGAAACTAATTTTTTCGGGACCCGGACCCGGACCCAGACCCTGTGAATTTAATTTTTCTGGACCCGGATCCGGACCCGGACCCGGTCGATCAAGATTTTCCGAGTCGGACCTGATTGACCATTTTTTTGTGGGTCCGAACTTGAATCATACTCTTAGATTTCATCATATGCATCAAAAGTTTTTTTGATTCGGTCCCAATGAGCAAAAAATTCCAGACCCGGACCTGGACCCGGACCCGGACTCGGACCCGGTTAAATATAATTTTCAGACCCGATGGGCTCTAGCTGTGACCCATCTTCTTCTTTTTCTACCATATCGAAGAAGAACGAACTTGTTAATAAATTTACTCATCCATGGCGAAACGAGTGAAGTACCATCTCATCCTTCTAGGGAAGAGAGGAAAACTATATATCTATATACAAATTTCTTTCAAAATTTAATTATCATAAGAAGATATCTTCTTTTATATAGAGTTCAAATTTTTTTGTCCTTCCTTTTAAGTGCATACATATATCTTAACAACCGCTACCGATACAAGACGCGCAATAAAAGCAAACAAAACAAATCTTTTATCATACGAACTAATTACTAATTCACCAACAAGAATACGGAATAAAAGACCAAACGATATTTCATTTATGCAAGAAATGGAAACAACTTCGATGGAAACAACTTCGATGGAAACAACCTCAATGGAAACAACCTTAATGGAAACTCGACAACTTCATTCAAGTCAAAAAGAAGCGATGAGGGTGTGGGTGTGGGTAGAGGTGTTGCTGTTATCATTCACACCCACAGCCACAGCCACAGCCACAGCCACACCCACTCACACCTACACGCACACCACATACCCACACTCACACCCACACACCTACACCCACACACCCACACCCACACCCACACCCGCACCCATACCCTCCAACACCCACACCCCACACCCACACCCCACACTCACACCCACACCCACACCCTAATCAATTTTTCAAATCCAAAACTCTATGCTCACATTAATCCCACTATTGCCTGGTGTAAAGTAGGAAATTTTCTCTTGCTTCTTTTACCATGTTTGTCATCAATCTATATTACTTGGGCATCAATTGATCGATTTTGTGCAAGTTCATAAAATGAAAGACTTCATAAATTGAGCAATGTAAAAGTGGATCGTATATTAGTAATAATAGTTTTTCTTATTTGAACCCTGTTTTTATTGCATACTCCAATTTCATATACTTTTATTCTGAATACGTCGATAAATTCACTTCTATGTAGAATCCAGACGAATGCTGAAACAATTTTTATTATCATCGATGGGTTTTTCTTTGCCATATTTAATGGAGCTATTATTGGTAACTATGAGCATCAACGATTTCCTTGTAAAAGTAGAATGCAAAAAACACTTGAGTTATTTTCTGCATCATTATTTATGACATGGTAAGAGCTTAATTACTTTTATATATTATTTACGGAGGAATTGCATTGACAGTTGCTTTGAATTTTGTTTAGCCTATTTTTGCATTAATTGACGAACTTATATGAATGATGCATTTTCTCAGCAAGTCGCTAATAAGTTTTCCCTCGGAAGAAAAACAGTCTGTCAAATTCATATTTGTCTTTTGAAATATTTAATGACATTCAGTAGGCGTTTCAATCATGCTAAACTGACGACTATCTATATATACTAGTACAAAGTAGAAAATTCATTCCTATTTTCTATTAGCCAACGATAGATCTCGTACTTCTCAGTCAATTCTCTCAAATTCAGCTACTAATTATTCGGTATGAAGAGCCAGTTATTCTTGGACTTGGTAATATAAGCAATATGGTCAATATTTAGATATTCTTACAACGCGGTCTCAGAAAAAATGTTTGCTCGTGGTATTTTATTTCATTATTAGTAACTCATCTCCTACTACTGGATTCATTTTGTCTTTTGCGTATTATTACTTCAACTGGTAACAATGTTTTGCAATACATTTCCAGTCTCTGCAAATTCAATTCACATATATATGAATGGACTATTCTTCTTTCACGATATTTTCTCTGTTTAATTTCGATCGATCGATGAATGATAACTTCACCTAATGCATGGCTTCGTCAACAGAGCTCATCTCGTGTAACTCGATGGTTGATTATTATTGGTATAGGATTTTTTACAATATACAGTGTACATGTACCCATTGGATTTCAATTCAATCCAGTTGCATGCTCACCACCACTTGGCTGTACTTATGAATTTTTCTTCTCAATCGAAAGTATTATTACATCGATGACTCCAATGGTTGTCATGAGTGTATTCAGTGTTCTAACTGTGTTCAATGTGCGTTCACGCTTAAATCGTCAGATTCAGCCAACAAAGACCAATGCAAGTGGCAATCAACCATAGTCCATTATCACGTCAAATGCACAATCTCCACACCGACAATTTAAGGAAAATATTCAACTTGTTCGTTTATCTCTCTTGCAAGTTACTTTCTATTTACTACTCAACTCGGTCTGGTCAATTAATCCTCTCTACTCACTTTTGGTAGGTGCTCAAGGCATGACGAACATCTACCATCAAATGATGAAATTGTTTCTTGGTAGAATTGGCCTTAATCTACTATTTACGTGTGCATCGGTATGTTTCTTTATTTTTTTTAAAGCAATGATATTTCTGTTATTGTTTTTTCACAGGTTACATTCATATTGTATACATTAGCCTCGAAATCATTCCGTCAAACGTGTATCGTGGCTATCAAACAATTGCTAAACAGATTTCAGTGATGCTTCTGAATATTTAGCAAATCTTTCTCAAAGTTGAACGGGTGTATATCGATTAGATCAACTCGTTTTTTTAAATAGCGCCCTTCAGATTGATGTCAGCTGAACTTCGTATGATAATTTCTACTTCTTCTTTTCTGACCAACATTAATAAATGAAATCATTGACAATACGTAGTTTATTAGAAATAAAAAAAGATTCATATCGTATAACTATTCACTTTCAGTGCAACAATCTCAAGGAGAACAAATGTTACAATACCATAACACTCAAGAAAGTTTCTTAGTAATTTCGAAGAATTTTCAATGAGAGTCTCAAATATTCTTGCATAGAGTTTTGGTAAGGTTGTCTTATTCATTTTTAAATCTTTAGTTTTTCCTTCATCCATTATTAATTAGATATGATATATAAATTGTTATTTTTATTTAAATATTATATATTGTTTTAAATTATTATTCTAATATTTACAACTATATCGAAACTTATAAAATATAATATATAAATATGTACAATATATAAAATATATAAAATAATGTATCATAAAAAAATAATAATAAATATATAACGAAACTTGTTGTACTAGCGTTTTGAACATAATACGTTCTTCTTCAGAGTTTACTCTTAAATGAGACTAAAATATATGGTTGAAATTTTTTCGTCGTTATTCTTCTCGCTTTCCTATTGTTTAATACTTGTACAGACAAGACGGTGACACTGGTGCGTAAAAAGTTAATTTTCTTCGTCTGCACCAGTATTAAACAATGGGAAAGAGAAAAGAACAACGAAGAAAAAATTTCAACCACATGTTTTAGTCGCATTTAAGAACAAACTTCGAAGAAGAACGTATTGCATTCGAAACGTTGGTACCACTAATATCGTTATATATTTATTATTTTATTTTATTTCGATTTATACTTTTACAATTATATATTATATATCTGATATATTTGTATATCGTATTTTGTATGTTGTACATATTTGTATGTTATATTTGATAAGTTTCGATATAATTGTAAAAAGTACCAAAAAAAAAAACTAAATTTAATTACTTGTCATACGTATCGAGAATCACAACAAATATTATTGAATTTTATTCCATTTAGTATATCATTCTTTTACATCAAGTTTATCAGTACAAGAACGCATCTAAGATTTGGAAGAGGGAGTATAGATCATAGGCAAAAACTACTTTTTGAAACTCATCCGAGGTAATATAAACTCTTTTCTTTACGTTCGTTTTTGGTGGGAAAATTTAAAAAAATTTGAAAGGAAACGCAATCGCTCTTTCACAGACCATAAATACATCACTGCAATTTACTATCAACAACATTCATTTTGTCATGAGAAAGCTCGTCGCAAAAAAATAAATAAACGTATATAATAAAAAAAGATCGTCATAATTTATGTTGAATTGTTGTATGATTTATATCAATGAACATCTATAAATAGAACTCAAATTCATAAACAAATGATGTAGAATTTACATTTAGTAAATGTTACTCAATTACGTAAATGCAAAAACGAAATGTATAAATATTTACGAAATGATACAATAAGTTATTATAAATCAATCGATTATCTTATCTCTTTATAATCTCAAAAAATGATTGCAACGATAAACATTAATTATTGTATGACTCATACGATCAATATAATAGAGTAGTCAGAATACTGAAATGTATACAATAAGAATCTTTCGCTTTACTGTTATTTATAAAATAAAAAAAATATTTACTGATAATATTTTTATTTGTTAAGTTTAATTTGGCGTTTTTTGTGAACTCTTGGAGAAGTAAATTATGTCATATTGTTCATAAAGCTTTATTCTTATAATGAAAAAATTTGTTAAAAATTTCTTTCTGTTTCTTTATAAATTTTTTGCGTATTCTAATCTCAACTGTGATATTCGTAACTATCAAAAGAGGATTTAAAAAATGAATACAATTATCGAGAATTTGATCAAGTAAAATAGCTACATCTATTATGATCAATAAAAAAATCTCTATAGTTATTCAATGCTGCTCATACTATTCACAATAGTTGGAGGATTGGTGAAACTAGTCCTTTGCTGACCAAATGTTCCAGTTTATGTCATGCTTGCCATGTACAATTAGATCACCATCGTCATCGAGAGTTAAGCGACAGTCAAAGTTATCAGTGGATATGTCTGTATGCCAAATTAGCTGGCCTCTCCCATCGTAAACAACAGCATCATTATCCTCCTGCATCTTGAATACGAACGGATCTTCGACATTCGACACTTCTGGATTGATCGTCGATTTCCATATAGGCAGATCCGGTTTATCTTTTTCGTAAACAACAAGATATCCGTCAGACTGCATTGTCAGGTAAAATTGTTCGTTCGATGATACTAGATATTGGCCAGTATGAAGTTCTTGCCATTTGTCGAGAACGGACATGCCTTCTATCCCTTCACTGAAGCGTCGAATGGCCGTGTGTGATGTCCAAATGACCTTATTATCTTCATTACGGACATAAAAGTTTCCATCATTGTCCATATCCAAGTGAAAGAGGTCGGCGAAGTTGGGGTCGTGAGTACCGGTATGCCAAATTGGCTGACCTTTTCTGTCGTAAACAACGGCGTTGTTATCCTCTTGCATCTTGAATATGAACGGACCTTCGACATTCGACACTTTTGGATTGATCGTCGATTTCCACACAGATGGCTTATACGAGTTAACTGTTTCGTAAATAGCAAGGTGACCATCAGCCTGCATTGTCAGATAAAATTGTTCGTTAGGTGATACAAGATGTTGACCAACATGAAGTTCTGCTCCATTTACTAGACTTGATTGACCGTGCGAACTCATTTTTATGGGCGTAGAGTAAGAGGACAGACGAAGAAGAAGCTAGACGCACACTGTGCAGTTGATAGTGCGTATGTATGAAAGACAAAAAACAAACAAACCGACTGTCAACGTGGACACAAAAAAATATAATCATTCATAAGTTTCAACCTTTGTACAAAGGAAGAGAAACGTGAAGTAAGCAAAGCATAATAATTGACTGTGACATACACCTATCTAACGTCTTCTTCTTTCATCGCAGCTATTACTTTTATACTGTTGTAAACATAAAACATGTTTATGTAATTATCTTGATTATAACTTTTTTTCATATATGAATAATTAAAATATCGAACGAAGAAGAAAAAAAAAGAAATGATTGGCTAATGAAGAATATTCTAATATTTTCTTTCTGACTACTATGTTAAGAATAAGAATAACGACTAATGTATTTTTTACGGTTGAATAACATCGACATCGAACAGAATAGATTTATAAACACAGTAGGAAAATAGTAAATAAACATTGATTTGTTTAACAATAAAATCGATTAAGAAATAAATAGAGTTCTCAATAAACTTATGATTCACAATTTGTTCGTGTTGATACGAATCATGATGAAACAATTGATAAAACATAATTTAGATAATTTCTTAGAGTTGTCATTAAAAATGAAAGTAGATTATCTGAAAATTTAAC
>CAJNOP010001242.1:6692-19132 GCA_905250075.1 Rotaria sp. Silwood1
TGAGTACCTTAGCAATGGTAATAATTTGACCTATCTATAGACTGTTTTTGCTTTATTTCAGTTGATTGTGTGTCTGCAAATTTTTGCAATTGAGATAAAAAAGCAAAAGCAAGAGTGTGGTTGTGTGGGTATGCATGTGTATGTGGCTATGAATGAAAGCAAGATTAACAACAACACTCACACCAGAGATGTCCATCGCGGCTGAAAATCTGCCGCTGCCGCGCTGCCGCCTTAGAAAAAAAAAGCTGCTGCACCGCTGCCGCGCCGCGACGGTTTATATAAAAATGTTGCCGCGACGCTGCCGCACCGCGATGACTTATAAAAGAAACGCTGCCGCGCCGCTGCCGCGATGAATTATAAAATAAACGTGCCGCCACCGCGTCGCTGCCGCGACGGTTTTCAAAAAAGTGTTTCTAATTTCACTGCTGTGACTATATGTGACCAGAGATATGGGTACTAGTCCATCAGATTTATTCAATATCAGTGCGTTTCATTTGTAAATCCTGAAATTCTATTAAATTCATACAGTTTTTCAACGTCCTCCAAGAAAAATCCTACCGCTGCCGCGATGGTTTTTTAAAAAACCTGCCGCTACCGCGCCGCTGCCGCGATGACTTTTAAAAAAATCTGCCGCTACCGCGCCGCTGCCGCGGTGATTTTTTAAAAAACTTGCCGCTGCCGCGCCGCCACCGCCACCGCGGCAGCGGCAGCGCCGCGATGGACATCTCTGACCCACACCCACGTAGCCCACTCACACTCCAATTTCGATGTAAGAATGACAAGTTCCGTTTTCGTTTTGTTTCCTTTTATTCAATAAGCATCATTTTCTGAAATTTTACATAAGAAAAATAATAAGAAACGAGTATTCATGTATATCTGAGAGACATACTTGTTCTTGAAATGACTCGCACACATAAACCATCTTTACGATTATTGTCCAGATGCAAAATGCTTGTTACGCACATGATGATGACTTGTATAAATGTCGAAGATTTTTTCCATGCTTCCAACTTAAATCTAAACGAATCGAGATTAGGCACCCTATTCATGCTCATGCCATATTTCATTTCGAATCTAATGTCCACTGGTTGAATTGGATTTCTCAACGGGCTTCTCGGGTATGGGAACCTCTTCAAACGGTTGTGCCGTAACTACATAACTGTAAGGTTGAGTCATTGTCTGTGTCTTGTTGTTGTAAAAGAATGCAATAAATAGTTGTGAGTATGCGCAGTGTCAAGTGCAAGCTAGACAGTGAAAAGTTTAAATAAAAAGAATAATCAAAATGTTGTCGGTTTTATAGTAATCAATATGATTCTTTCCCAATTATGCAAGACTAAATTAGTATGATGCAATCTATACACCTACTCATAACACCTAGCAACAAAAAAAAATACATCAATAAAATGTGACTTATCGTCGACTGAAAAGATGACTGGTGCGAACATGCTCCCAATCGTTGATTGTTTGACATTAAATGAGTAATGCGAAGCAACACTCTTGTTGCGTTATCATCGAACAATTCCACCAGCAAAAGTGTCGAAAAACAATTATGTAAATTTGATTTTATGAAAGAATTCGACATAACAGCACAAAACTTGGTTTTTACCAACCATTGCTCTTGATAGTAACATGGAATTTCCTTTCTCTTCTCTGCGCTTCACGACGTTTGTCGAAAATGCCAATAATAAGATAGATTACATACTCTATATAAAACATGAAAAAGGTAAATTTCGGAAGTAGAAAATACACTTGAATAATTGAATACTAGCAGATGACGTTGAAAATTGAGTGCAGCTTGAAATGATAGAATACTCTTTTCAGTATCAATATGCAAGATCTGCTCACAATACATGCACTTCAATGCATTTGTTTCAATCATCAAGACTGTTCAGACCGATAGGGTGTGTGTGTATGGATGTCAGTGTGGCTGTAGAGGTGGGTGTGGTTGCGTATGTACATGATAAGAACACACGCGCAACCGACATCCGCACCCACACCCTTCAGATATTATTCAAGAAATCCTGGAATTCATCTAGAAGTCAGTCTATGTTGTATAAACAACACACTGATATGTTTATGAATAAAATTTTTAACGATAGCCTAAACCAATTATTGCACGTGGTCGATCTGTAAGAAAAAGCTGTTAGCGCAATCCCTTGCGGGATTAAAAATGTGAAACACGATGAATCTATTGTTACTAATTAAATAGAAATCCTTTTGTTCCGTTCCTTTGCGACACATTTGTAATTAACCGTTTATCTGATTCTTTACAACTACAGCTTCTCTGTCACAGTCTGTGATGGGTACCAGGGTTCTCTGTCACGGTCTGTGGGGGGAGTGGGTGCAAATTTCTACCCCTAAACACTTTAACACTCCTTTCAGATCGTGTTTCACAAAACTTGATTAGCATATATAATGTCATTGGTATGTTTGAAATTTAATTTATCGAAATAAATATTTATATTTGTGGTGATAATTTTTATCCAATTAAAAGAAAAATCTTTGTTTGACTTTGACATTGTTCATGTGTTAATAATAGATGAGACTTTTCAATAATTGAAAATTTCGAAAAATATTTTTCACATATAAAACTAGTTGGTCTACTATACTTACATATAGAGAAGAAAGAGTTTTAATGACATATGGAACGAAAGAAAAAAGTATGCAGAATTTCAGATAATAGGAACAGTAACGGATTTAGGGGGAAGGGCGCTTGGGGCGATCGCACCATATCGATAGAGTAAAAAACCGTTTTTTTCTAGAAAAAAATGCTTAAAATGAAGTTGAAATTACCTCTAGAAAACTTCAAAATACATTTTATATGAGTAATCACTTCATATTGAAAAACTTCTAGATTCGCTGCTGAATAGGAATTGTAAAGTAGTTAAGCTACACTAGTACAATGATCAAATTATTCGTTTCGAATCTCATCGGTCCAATACAGATGAAGAAAATGATATCTTTCTAATATTATGAAATTACTAATGAAAAAACAAAATAATCATAAATAGTTTTAAAAATATATTGTCAGATATTCTCTATTGTGTTTTTTTATTTTCAATCCAAACTACTGACACATTTTTCTAAGCAAATACGGAAAACTCAAGAACAACGATAAGGCACTGATGCTAATCTTATATTCATTTCAACTGTTTCGGTCGAAGAAAGTCTATATAATCTTCTATATATTCAGATTCCTGAACTCCGAAAACCAACAG
This sequence comes from Rotaria sp. Silwood1, assembly GCA_905250075.1. NCBI lineage: Eukaryota > Metazoa > Rotifera > Eurotatoria > Philodinida > Philodinidae > Rotaria > Rotaria sp. Silwood1. The sequence continues at coordinate 9,911 of CAJNOP010001242.1, forward strand.
TCTACTAGTTTAAAATTTAGCTATTTTCTTGTCAATAGTCTCTCTGATCGAAACAAAAAAACTCGAAATTAATTCAAGACTATCTTAGCTTTATCATATATTCGCTAGACATGTTTAACGGATTATTTTTTCTTTGATAGGATAAAATTTTTCGGATGATTTTCATAGTAAATGAGAAAATAACAAACAATATAAATCTTTATTTTTTTTTAATCTAAGTAGAATTTTATATGGTTATCAATGGCAGATTATCCTATACTTGATTTTTAATATTCTATCATTATGTCGTGCATCAACAGGTGCATTAATTAAAAAAAAAAGCTGATCTATGTTTTTGTTTACCAAAACAACAATTAATATTAAATGAAATAAATTAAAATGATGATGACGAAATAACAGCTGATAAAATTTCTATAAAGTCTTTTATAATGCTTCAATAATGAAGCATATTTAATTCGATTAATAGATTCTGTATAAATTTATTTTCATAGAATAGAAAATGATGTTAAATTAATATGTCAACATTCAATAGATAATATAGACGTACATCATTTATTACTTTTTATCATATTTATATCACAAAATAATTTATATAAATATATTTTAAAAACCAATATTTTATTGATAGAAATTGAAAATTTATTTTTCGTTTATTATCTTTTACATTATCAAAAACTATATTAGCAATATTTAAATATCTTTATCAACGATATTGTTATTATTATATCAAGTAAACCAACAAATATATTCTTACATTTATATTTTAATTTAATTCAACCAAAAAAATCCACCATTTAACAATAATAACTTATATTATTTAACAAGAATAATTAAATATATATATACATAATATATTTATCGATATGATTAACATCGTATAGTTATATTATTATATTGTTTATCAACATATAATTTATTTATAGGTATAATAAGACAGTTTGGAGAAGAACATTCTCAATATATAAATTAATTATAATTCGGTTTAAATGATTATTTATTCCTACATTAGAATATAATGGATGATTATATTCAATGTCTATCATTGATTAGATGGTGGTTACTAAGAACACTATTTTAATAAATATGAATTTCAGTTTTACCTTCAATTAGTCTAATAAATCAATTCAATGATAAATATGAAGAAATTTTAGAAACAAATGCAAAACAATAGTAAAAAACACTTTTTAAAAGTTGATTTCATCTGTTTTGTTTTTTGTTTTCTTAGCATACTGTATTTATTCGGAGAAGTGTCGAAAAAAAGTTATTGAAACAATTTTAAACTTTAAAAAACAAATAGAGAAATCTAGATTACAAAAAAAAAGAGAAATTTATTTCTAAATTATTGATTTTATGGAATAAAAACAAAATCTATTGTTTATCTAACTTTAAATTCTTTAATATATAATATATGTAAAATATTCAATTTAATGTAGATAATAGATAAATATTTATAGTAGATTATTTCAACAAAAAACTTTTATTTAATAAAAGTTTAAAAAATGTGAATGTCTTTTCGTGCCAATAAATGGTTGATCGTTATTATCATTGAATGATCATTCGATTTGATCTAATTCATCTATTGTTGCATTTACATATTTTCGAATTATTTTACCATCTTGTTATTTTCATTTTGATTTAATGATTATTGAATTTGTTTTTCAATAAGACATCTTTCTGATGATATTATTTTTCGTTTCATTGTTATTATTTCTAATAAGATTTTACTTTGAAACTTTTGTTTGAGAAGTTCATCTCTTATACTAGTTCATAACTAAAGATTTTCATTGTTAAAATCTTATGAAGGAATTTAAAATTTTGTTGAGAAATTGCAGAAAAGACAACCGAAATCAGCAAATACTTTTTCAATTGGAAAAAATAAACCATTGAATGGAACTCATAATTAATATTTTTCATTTTAGTTTTTATTTAATCTACAGAAAACAAAAAAGATTCAAAATTGAATAAATTTTAGTTTTTAGAATGAAAACTTATTTTCCATTGTTTACTTTTATTTTTATTTAAATGTTGAATAAAACTATAAAAAAAGTATATCTTTAAACATTTAATTATATTTTTATTTACAACACTTTTGACAGTCTGATATTGAATCAAAATTCTTTTTCTTTTCTTGGTGCGAACAATTAATTTGAATTTCAATATGTTTAATAAAGTTGAACAAGAAAAAAACTGCCGGTATGAATACTGAATAGATGTGTGTTATGACATATCGTAAATCAATCAACTAAAAGAATATTATCAAAAGAAAAAGTTACCTACTAACCGACATCCACATCCAAAATGTAACACTTACCTAAAAAGCTAATATCTAATTATTCAAGAAAAGTTCTATTGAAAATAGAATTCTTAACTAATTTCTCAAAATTGAAAAGCATACCTACTTTTTCGAATTTAGAAAAAGTAAAGTCTCAATAAAACAATATAAAAATGAAATGCAGCGTGTACACTCTACACACTAGTTTTTTTTCTTCAGTGTGTAAAACAGTATGTAAATTCTATTGGATTAAGGTACCATACATTTTGTTTTTGCTTGATACATTGATTCATTAAAAATACTGCCTATTAACTCTTTCCACGTTAATTTAATCCAATGAACAGACATTTTTTTATTATAATTAAAACTGATTAAAGTTCATAAAAGAAAATGAACTAACCCTGGATTTTTTATGTTTGGCAAATAAACTCGGTTATCAAATGAGTGATTCAATCGAAATATTGCACAGATTGAATATTAAATGAAATCATTTTGATTAAAATTTCTTAAAAGATTATAAAGAACTGAATTCCATTGATATCCTTTTATAAATTGAGATATATTATCATAGAATTTCAATGTCTACTGAAGTAAACTTATTTCAAACAAATCTATTAATTCTAAATAGAACTTATCTTTAAGGAAAATGGTACCCTTTAGATTTTTATATGACAACAAAAAAAACAAGGAAGCATGTCGATTAATTTTCCCATTATTAAACAATTTTAGTTGAAAAATGTTCTAATGATAAGTTTATTTTAAAAAATGCTAAACATATCCATTAAAAGTTAATTATAATCAAGTTAGAATTAAAAAAATAGTTGTTTATTTTGTTAAAACATCAAGAACGATATCCTAGTATGATACCAAAAATGACCACAACGTAAAACAAACGAAAATTATTTTGATTATAATCAATTCCTATGCAATGAAAGCCTAAAAAAGGGATGATATAAAACTACAACAACTAACAAAGTTTCAATCATCGAATTCGGTAAAATTTCATCCACACTATGGAAGAGTATTGCTTTGTATTGGCAATTTTCATATCACTCTTATCGAAACGGTTTTCTTATATGGATGTAGTTTTTGAGAAATTTTTGAATAACTTTTTTATTTAAGAAAAATCTTCTATGTGTAAATAGGTCAATGTCAGTAAAACCTTTGTCTTACTTTGGGCAACGTCTCGATTTCCAGGTTAATTGTAACTAAGAAGTTTGAAAGCTTTCAGTCTTAGCACAAAACAGTAAGAAAAATACTTTGATCTTCTATTTCGTCTTTTCGATGATTTTCTAGGCAGGGCTCTTTTATTACGCAAGAAAGGCTTAGTCAAGAATTATATTTGCAAATGACTCATTATTGTCAGTGAAGCAGATTAATGATTACACTATATTATTCACACTTGTAATTCTTTGTCTGCGATCGGTGAGTAACTATAGTTATATAACTTTTTTTTTTCTGACATTATTACAGATCTTATTTGAAAAAATAAATACTTTGATGTATTCAGTCATCAACATGTTCTTTATTAATAATGAAATTTGTTGCATAATGAGACATTAAATAGATAATTTGTTTTCTATTCGCTTGACAAAGCAATGCAATCAAGCTAGTAGTGTCATCAGAAGAAGCTAGGTGGTTGGGCGTCACCCTACCAATGTTCAAAAGTTATTTCAGATCAGCGACGGCTCGAAGAGATCAAAACAGGAGGGGGTATTTTCGAAAATGAAGAAAAGTTTTTAAAAAAACGCTTCGTATTGTAGGGAACCGAAATTTTAACATGCGAGCAATTAACAGGACCGCTCGATCCCTCAGTTTTTGTGGAAGTTTGAAGAATTTGTGTTCAAAACATGATTTTCTTGCCAATCTTTTGAGAAACAAACCATTTTTGTATGAAATTCAAAAAAGTTTTTCGATACTTCTAACGCTGAAGGCGTTCACAGCAGCAACTATCGATGAAAACTATGCTTTTTAAGAAGCACAATTAAATGAGACTCACTAGAACCAAGTTGCAATCCTTTAAAAATTGGTTAGATTGATGCAACTCGCACTGTTTATCGAAGAAAAAATGTTTTGCCGGCTGAAAAGATCCTCCTTCTAAACCAATTTTTTTTAATAACTAAATCGTTGTCAAATATAACTGATGATTTTTGTTAAACATTTTTTATTGCCGAAGTCGGCTACGTAAATGATTGTTCAAAAACGAAGTGCTGTAAGTGTAAACAAATACCAGAACATGTCGCTGAAGCTAAAGATAAGAGATTTTCTCGATCGGTTATTCTTGTATGATTGTTACTTTTTCGCGAAGAGAAAAAATTTTCAATTATATTTTACAGCTTGTTTGAGAAGAACTTCGTTTAAGGTTGCATGTTGGAAAAAAGTATCAGTCAATCCTACCAATATTAGATGAGTTATGATTGACAATGAATTCAATGGACTGATCAACTTAATATGAACTGTCGAATTAAGAGGAGGAAATACCTTGAGTTTTGTTATTTTATTATCGTTTAAGAAAAACAACTGATTTATTAAACTCATCAGTGGTTGGGCGCCGTTCAACCTAGCCCTAAAATCAAGCGATTCATTTAAGTAATCGAACTTTCTAAGAATTGGAAGGATCTATTTCTATCACAATTTTCAATCATGCGAAAATATCATCCAGCGTTATCTATCTTTTTTTCTAAAAATAATCATCAAAATATTTAGCACAAAATACTATTTATATTACGCTGGTTTTGAATATATATAAGTCTTAATATAAGTTACACTGACAAAAAAATCTTTACAGTACATTTAAAAATAACAACTAGAAAACATCTGTCTTCGATGTATCATAGATCCAGGCACCTTGTGAATTCTTTGTATTTACTATTATATAGTAAATCACTCTTCGACCTATGCGTGATTTGCTTTTATTCGACCATAAGACTGTCGATAATCAGTGTCTTGTTCCTATGAGAGACTTTTAATTAATATATAATTCATTCTTCATTACTCTTTTCAGATTCACTTTGTACCATGGCATCAAAATGTCTTCCTGATCAATTAAGATAAGTGTAAGTCTTCCTATACCAATATTTAGTCATATTGAATTGAAAATATTTTCTTTGTTTTAGACAAACAAAAGTAAGAATATGTTTTATTATTCATATCCAAATAAATGTATTCATTTGGTTTATGACAAATGCAAGCAGAAATTATACTCTTGTTTTGAATGTCAATGAATTTCTCCGAATATATTGACCCTTCCTTTTGTTTTCGTATTAATTTCTTTAGCGAATAAATAGAACAATAATCGTCCGATCATTGTGCAGCTTCTTCTTGTTTTTTTTTCGTTCAATCGGTCAATTTCTCATTTCTTGACTAACCATCATCGACTGACCGGGCGAATAAGATAACCAATAGTTATTATTAGAGTCGAATTATATATATGAATAATTGAGCATATAAAAAAAAAATTTTGTTTTTACCATCTTCGTTAGTGTCGTATAATGGCTATCGATCCGGTATGTAATAATATAGTTTATAAAATATAAGGACTATCCCTTTTTCTTAAATATCTTTTTAAGGTTTCGTTTAATTTTCTTTACGGGTTATAAATTTAATTCATTGTCTTTTTCTTTTTCTTTTTAATTTAGATGGAGAATTTGGTTAGACAAGTAGACCATTTAGATACTGAAATTAATGTGGCTAAAGGTAGTATTGTTCAAGGTGTAACTCCTACAGAACAGGAACTCAACCTGTTATTTGCAAAAATTACTCGACGGGCTCTTCTCAATCATGAACTTGAACAAGTTCGGGCAGGTGAGTAATTAATGATGTGTACGTTGGTTATTATTTTATGTTTTATTTCGACATTTAGAACGTAACAGTCTTCGTGATCGTCTTAATCAACATCAATGAAGATTTACTTTTTTTTTTTATTTCTCCTGTTAATGAAGGTTTTGATTTTCCTGTTAGTACATCATGATATTTTTTTTTCGTTGATACTCCTATTGATACATAAGTTTTTGGTGATTATTTTTCTGTTATATACTATTGATAGACCATGATTTTTCTCTTGATTCTTTTGTGTTCTGTTACGAAGGGATCAGGTGTTATGTTTGTTTATATTGAGGATGATTGTTTCTTCTATTTAATAAAGAAAAAGATATTTATTAGTTTTGCCATTTAGAAAATAACATCAACGAAGAGAGTTAACGATATATACTATCAAAAATGAAAAGATATATAGTAAATTGTAGTACGAAATAGGTACAATAGAATTTACTATCAGTTTATCTATGTATGATCAGATTATTATTTATACTAAGTTTAATTAACAATATCAAATTCGTGTGTTGGACAACATATCGATCATATTTCCAACTGCATGCTATACATTATACAGCTACTAGTTATTCATAACGTCTGAAATCGATTCTTTTGTTAGTCAGATGTTGGTGTCCAGACTAGTCTAAATTATAGAAGCAAAGTGGTGAAGGTTAGATTCGAACATAGATACTCTTTGTTACATACCTAGCTTGACAAGCAGTTGAACTATACAAGCTGATATTTCATTGATGACACATCTAGTTCTTCCTGACACGTCTCTTTCACACATTAATGATCAGAGAAGTTCATAATCTTATTTAATAAAACTTATTAATTCATGTACTATCAGACTATTTGATGATGCATGTTAACATAAATCAAAATTTTAAATTCCTAGTTACACTTAGCATTCTCTCAGAAGATTAGATCAAGAAAATTAGATTTGAGAAGCTTTTTGAAGAAAACAAATTATGTTTATTAATAGTAAAAATGATTTTTATCTGTTAACTATTGGCTTTTAAGTTAGGAAATTCAAACACAGTAAAACCATTACCAGGTTCACGTATACAAGAATTTTTTTTCAAGATAAATTTTAGATGCTTCAGATGGAAAATGTTTGATGGTAAAAGGTGTTAGCTCAATCCATTGCGAGATAAAAAATGTGAAACGCGATGGATCGATTGTTATTAATTCAATGGACATCATTTTAATGGGTTTTAAATTTCTATCTTATACACTTCAACACTTTTCAGTTCATGTTTCACAAGACATAATGTTCGTTAGAAATCTTAAACGAAAAAAGTTTAAAAAAATCAATTCACATCCTCTAACCAACAAACATAACCGTTATAACAAACGAAGCCTTGTATTCATTAATGCATGTCTACTCGTTAGAAAAATTCATTGACATGTTTTGTTTTTGTTTTAAACAGTCTTCATATTAAGCCACGGATAAAACAGATCTTTGTGAAATCTTCTTTATATATGTTTAGAAGAAGAAGAGAGTTAAAGAGAGCGTTGGTTCTATTGCGAAACCAATGATATATATATATATCGGCTTGAGCGAGCGTAACGCGATGACGTTTTGGCCACAGTATTATTACCTTTTCTCAGCAATTAGATTACATGGTAAGTTGGTTCTTTCGTTAGTAGATGTATCTCTGTCTTTCCCAAAATCTCTCAAAGTATGAGCTCGTTTGAATGAGCTGTTGGAAAATTATAGCAAAACCAGATGCCGTAACGCGATGACGAAAAAAGGACAAAAATTTGAGGGTGACGTGGTTGTTCTTTATTTTCCTGCGAATGTGCGCTGTATTAAAAGAAACATTCTATGGATGTTTTATAGCTGACAGTTTGAGGTATCCGACGAAAAAAACAATTCAAATTAGCTTCTTATTTGAAAGAGAGACCGGTTTAATTAACGTAACGCGATGACGATGACTTTTGTAATATTTTTTTTTTTTTTGTGCTTCCTTTCGTTATATGTTTTACTGGTATAATGACAAAATATTATTTTTATCCCAAAGATTGAAGTGTGCAGATGTTAAATGCTATGCTTGTTTGATCCTTCTAAAGCAAAAACAAAAATCGTAAAAAAATAACTTAGTTTAACTAATATTTGTAACAATGTGTATGTACAATGAATATGAAATAAAACAATCATTAACTGTTTAAGTAAAGCATTACTAGACTAAGACAGCTATTAGTATTATTCAGAATGAAGAAGAATAGAAACAAATAATTCAAATAATTAACTAAACATATATAAAAGTATAATTTTTTAAGCATAACTTGATAAAACATGGTCTTGCTATATATAAATATATTATTTTCTGTGATTTTGACTCGGTAATTTAATTTTAAAACTTATTAGACCAATCAACTATATTCGTATGACAATTTGTTAGTAATTAATAAAAAACGTATCACTGATAGGTTACACTAGTTTTTGAATAATAAATCACTATCTGAAAATATTTTTCCATTAATGCGAAAAACGTTATTGCGTTACGCAAAATTATTATAAAATGAAATCTTTTTCAGATAAAACTAGATACATTAGACAGCCTATAAAAAACTAGTTTTAGGTATATATCTTTTATGAAAAAAAAAGTTAAGAACAACAGGTGAAAAAAAAACAATAGTCATTTTTCGTTACGCGATGACGTTATAAAAAGGGTAGTTTTACAGAGGCTCGCTATAAAAAAGTATAGTACATAGGAAATCAGCTGTTATGCGAAAAGATACGTCTGCTATTATAGTCTTCATTAGTCTTAATCAACTTCGTATATACCAAGATGTTTCACAATATGTGCTAAGACAACTACTCGTCTGAATAGAGGCATTTTCTTTATCTATTAGTGATCACTCTGTTAGCAATTGTTAACTATGGGTCAAAGCACTTATTAACAGAACAAAATATGGTTCCTTGCACTTTAGACCATGCTATACAGGATGGCAATAAAACGTTTCAAAAATCATGACTTTAAACTTCCGGTTGTGAAGTTACACGTTACGCGCTCAAGCCGATATATATATATATAAATATTCTGTCACGGTGTCGCTTGAATGCAAGACAAAAAGAAAATAAAAGAACAAATTAGATAAACTAGCGACTTAATCATCAACCTTAGATG
>CAJNOP010001242.1:28998-40794 GCA_905250075.1 Rotaria sp. Silwood1
GGTGTGGGTGTGGGTGTGGGTGGGTGTGGGTGGGGTGTGGGTGTGGGTGTGGGGTGTGGGTGTGGGTGTGGGGTGTGGGTGTGGGTGTAGTTGAAAACGGGACTACACCCACACCCACACCCACCCCTCCTTATATGGCTATCATAAGAGGGGTACTTGAGTCCTTATATGACTATCCTATGAGAGGTACTTGGGTCCTCATATGGTTATCCTAGTGGGGACACTTGGATCCTCAAGAGCTATACTATGGAGGTACCCTGAGGTCCTGAAGTGCTATACTATAGGGGTATCCTTAGACCCTCAAGGCCTGTACTATAAGGGTATCCTTAGATCCTCAAGGGCTGTACTATGGAGGCATCCTTAGGTCCTCAAGTGCTACACTATAAGGATAGCCTTAGGCCTCAAGGCCTGTACTATAATGATATCCTTAGGTTCTCAAGTGCCATACTATATGGGTATCCTTAGGTCATCAAGGCCTCTACTCTGGGGGTAGACTTAGGTTCTCAAGGCGTATACTATAGGGATACCCTTAGGTCCTCATGTGCTATACTATAAGGATAGCCTTAGGTCTCAAGGCCTGTACTAAATGAGCACTTTAGGCCTTCAAAAGCTATACTATAGGGGAACCCCTAGGTCCTCAAGGCCTTATACTGTGAGAGTACTCTTAGGTCTTCAAGGCCTATACCGTAGCCTATAGTATAGGCCTTGAGAGCCTAAGGTTACCCCTATAGTATAGCTCTTGAAGGCCTAAAGTACTCCTTTAGTACAGACCTTGAGACCTAAGGCTATCCTTAGAGTATAGCACTTGAGGACCTAAGGGTATCCCTATAGTATACGCCTTGAGAACCTAAGGCTACCCCCAGAGTAGAGGCCTTGAGGACCTAAGGATACCCCTATAGTATGGCACTTGAGAACTTAAGGATACCCTTATAGTACAGGCTTTGAGACCTAAGGCTATCCTTGTAGTATAGCACTTGAGAACCTAAGGATGCCTCCATAGTACAGCCCTTGAGGACTCAAGGGTACCCTTGTAGTACAAGCCGTGAGGACCTAAGGATACCCCTATAGTATAGCTCTTCAGGACCTCAGGGTACCTCCATAATATAGCACTCGAGGATCCAAGTATCCTCACTAGGATAGCCATATGAGGACCCAAGTACCTCTCATAGGATAGCTATATAAGGACTCAAGTACCCCTCCTATGATAGCCATATGAGAACCCAAGTAACCCCGCTAGAGTAGCCATATGAGGGCCCAAGTACTCCCGCTAGAGTAGCTAGACGAGGACCCAAGAATTGGGGATGGTCGTTTCTTACCCATGGCACAAGCACTTTAACTTTAGCTTTTTTAAAGTTAAAATGTTAAAATTTTTACTTTAATTAAAGTTTAAAGTAAAGTACTTTAAACTTTAATTAAAGTGAACACTTTACAACTTTAAACTTTAATTAGAGTTTAAAGTAAAACATTTTAAAACTTTAATACTTTTGAAAAGTGTTTTTAAAGTTAAAGTGCCACTTCTACGAGTGACTGAGCTGCCGCGGCCGACGTTCAGGAGTCTAACCACCTCGCGACCATCGCCTAAGAGTGCATAGAATCGAATCAGCTGCTGTCTAACATTAAAAAAAATTAAAAATTTGCAGCCAATGTCACCAATAAAATCCTCAGCTTACGTCTCTATGTTCTGTCACTCAAATAACAGGCACCAAATTAGCCATCAGATTAAAAGAATTCTATTTTTTCTAATCTCATTAAAAGCACAGGTTATCGTCTCAGTTACTCTTACTGTTTTAACCTCGAGTTGGCGATAGACCATGAACAATACTTCAAGATTTCATCAATAACTTGTTAAGTTGTTGTTAATATAACTAAAGAGACTAAACAAGCATTATGAAAGATAAATGACTTTTATGGATACACATCCGTCAATCAAAATACCTGATTCTAATGATCATATATTGCAATTAAGAATACAGGAAAGTGAACGAATATCATATCTGATCGATACTCATTTGAGAATATAGATTGGAATCAGTCATCTATTTTGTCGATGATGTTATATCTAAAATTACAAAAAGAACAATTGTACAAGAATCTAAAGACATGCGTTTATGTTCAAAAAAAGAAGAGTTTATTGTTAATGCAGTTTATACAAGAGATACGACTTAAATACAATAGTAATTGATGAACAACACATATTTTCATGATACGACAAACAAAAAAGAAAAGCTGATAATGACATTTTGTTAGTCGTCCATATCTTGAGTTGGAACATATTTCCAATTTTTTGACAATGTATCATTATGAATAGTTGGTAAGATTGTTTCATCAATAAAAGCACGAAATTCTTTTGAATAAATTGGTATGAATCTGTTGAACGTTTCTTTAGTAAAAAACATTTCATCTGTTTTTCTTCTACGTGAATTAGTTACACCTATATGTATACCAATAAGTTTTCCGGTAGGATCAATCATTAATGAGCCGCTCGATCCTGGTAATGTTGTGCAATTGTGTGCACCATATTGGTCTGTTATAAATAAATTTATTAAACGCCCCGCAGAGACAGATTTGTGGTTGACGTTGTAGTATAAATTCAGCTTATCGACTGATAAATTATTAAAATCATTTAAATACTTATAAGGCATTAAATCCTCAATATCTTGTAATTCACCATTATAGCTGATTAGATATAATTTTGAGTTAATTGCATAACTATTCGATAAGAACGATGATGGAGTTAGCTTCGGATTAAAACATTCATTTTTTCCTATATGTGTCGCTGGTTTACTTAACTCGAGTAAAGCAAGATCAGTTGTTGAGGATTGTATATAATCATAATCAGACATTTTGTCGTCGTATAATCCACGACGAACTAGTTTTGCTTCAATTAATAATGGACTTGGATTTGATAACGAAAATAATGATTCATTAGCTGGATCACAGCAACAAATGTTAATTTTACTGTATGGGACTTTCTCTTTTCCCCATTCAATAACATCGAAATGATGTGCACATGTCAATACGAAACGATCAGTAAGTAAAAAACCAGTTCCATAAAATATTCGTGCACTTGATTTATGTTCATATAGAATACCAATCCGAACAACAAACTTACGAGCAGCTAACAATGATGACATGAGTTTGCTTTCAGAATTCATGTTTGGCAAAGAAATTTGCCAATTCGAACCATCATATACATATGGATGTGTTCGTTCAAATGAATTTGTTTCAAAATTAAAAAATGCTCTTTCAGTAGAATAATATTCAGGTATTTTATTAATTTGATTGAGGCCAAATTGTTGCTCTTCAGAACTTGACTAGAACAAAAGAAATTCTAGATAATTCCTTTAAAACGAACACTTTGAAACTCGAAAAGATTCAATATGAATGACTGCGGAATTTAAAGTGATCTACTTAAAAAATGAAATGTTCTTTACAAATTACTTAGAAGTTTTAACAGGGAATCCGCACTGACCATAATCAACAAAAGTCAGCTATGGAAGTTGTTTTGTTCTTGTTCGATGCAATGAGTTCATCGGACCTATGAGTATTCTGAGCGTTCGTTTTACTCTTGCTTCGACAACTTGATAAATGAAGAGATAGATCTTGTATAGATATAAACTATACTCATCAGTCTAATTTTTGTGTACGAATAATATACGTCTTAGTAGCTTAACCCTTTAGGTGAATGAGTAGAAAGGCGACTATAAGTTTCACAGTGATTTTTGGCTACAGAACGGAATATATATATAGGTTTTTAGAGGAAGACTTTCTCTATCCAATGATCCATATATTGTCAAATTCTGTTGCGTACCGTGAGAGGATGAATTTTGGCTTCGGTCTATACGATTCTGATGCTAGTATTAAGTATACAATAGTCAAAATCGTATAGAAGAAAGCCAAAATTCAACCTCTCACGGTACGCAACAGAATTTGACAATACATGTACCATTGGATAGAGAAAGTCTTCCTCTACAAACCTAGATATATCCGATTCTATAGTCAAAACCTTATAGTCGCCTTTGACTAATTTGGTACAGATATAATTTTAACTTGTCTTTAAAAAAATCACCATGCTTGATTTTATATAGCATAACTACTTCATGCAAGAAAAAACTGCATACTTCAGAATTCCATTAAACTCTGATGCTTGTGTCTTTTTACGCACATTAAACTTAGTAAAATCAAGATCAATGAAAACACTACAACAATTACAATCATTTAAGAACTTTTTTTAAATTAAACTAACCCTAAGAGATTCTTTTTTCAGGAGTTTCCGACTTTTTCAATGAGAAGTATTCAACACTTTGGAATTTATCATGTGATTATTTCAAAATAATAAAAGCTTTTATGAAATTTTAGAATATTATTATGAAATATATCCACATTTCTTGTACAGATAATGCTTTAAAAGAGAAGGTTGTTCTGGTTTGAATAGATTGACTTAATCAATTCGTTAACTTAAAATTTACATTATAAAAAACCAATAACAAAATTGCATTACTTGAAAGGAAAGAAAGCATACTAAGAAATTTTCGATATGATACTTCTTAAGTAGCCTCGCTTCATCTTATATTTTTTAAGATTTGATGTTGTTTAGAAGAGGCTAGGCGACATATCTCGATAATACATAGCTGTGTTTTTTAATGTAGAGCGCTTTACTTGAAAAAACAAAAGAAACTTTTCAACTTACTGAAGAATTTAATTCTGTTGGCATGACAAACAATGTTATCTAAAACCAACAAAAATATTTTAAAAAATTCAGTTTTTTTTTCTAGGAAATGTCAAGATCTTACATTTTATAATACAGTAAATGTGCAATATATCTAATGAACTAAGTAAATACTCAAAAGAAATTAACGAAAAATAAATATGAACACCGCAACACCAATCTAAAAGAAAAAAAAAAGTGAATAAGTATCAACTACTGAGTGTCTCTTACATATGTATTTATAGAAGATTTTGTTCAATTAAGAGCAATAAATCCATCACGATACACACCAAAACTTCAATTATATAGCTAGATAATAAAATTAAAAATCTAAGCAGTAAATAAAACGTGCTTGGCTACTCGAAATATTTGAAGTTAAATAAACCAGCAACACATAAAGAACGCGTCGAAAACACAATCTAAAAGAAAAATATAAAGAATCCATATAAACTGATAGGTGCAGGTTAACTATTTATCGAGGACTTCATTCAATCAAAAGCAATTAACATTAACGAAGTCAAACTTGAAGTAAAAAGAATAAGGTCAGTGAGAAAGTGTTAAAGAAAATGCTGTGTTCAACAAATCCATCATATAATAAATAAATGTGAATTAATTATTAGAAAGAAAAAAAAACAAACAAGAGTAAATGAATACGCAAATAATTGGTCAATGTAACTAACCAGTCGTACATGTCATCAAGGTTCCGAATGGAACTCGGAGACAAAATGTTTTCGTACACTTTGCTTAACTTAGTAAAATGTACGTGTACACTTAGCTTTCGCAAGCAAAAGGTAGCAAAGTGTAGACATCAAAGTTTCCTCGTATAAGCTAAAAAAAAAAGGTGTTCATGTACAGTGTTTGCAATGGAAATCTAAAACAAAATGTACGCGTACACTGTGAATATGCGCACAAATTGTAAGTGTACACTTTGCTTATAGTAGCAAAATGTACAAAATATATTGAAATCTATTTTTCTCTACATAGAAAACAAAAAAAAATGATGTTCATTTTTTCATGACAAATATAAATTAACACTTAATGAATGAATAATTAATTAATAGGCACACTATTTCATAATGTAACATATTCTTTTACAAAAAAGGAAGAGAAAAGTTCTTTATAATAAACAAAAAAATGATATATTAATTGCAATCACAATCACAAAATACTTTTTTATGTCGAGAGATATAAATTTAGACAGAGAACACAAAATAAAGGAATCTATATTTTATTATTCAATTAGAAAATTATTTGTAACAGGTCATAATGTATGGTCGTATACTTAAAGTCATAATGATACACGCATAACTTTTCTAACTCTAGTCTAGAATCAAAATGCACTTTTTTTTCACAAGATGTACACCGTACATTTTACTTTTTTTTAGCAAAGTGTAAATCAGGGTGTAAATCAAAAGCAGCAGATGTTCTGTACATTTTGCTTCTGCTGTATACACCTGCTGTTGGAAAGCCTGCTCACGTATATTTTCGAAGAAAAGCTTGTTAGCGCAGCTCCTTTGGAGCTGAAATGTGGAACTCACATATATCCTTAAACCTTAATATTCTAACACAAAATATGTAAAATGAGAAATCTCTCGTAGATGATAGTTGTTTTGTAGGACATAGCTTTCGTTTGGGTTTGCTAAGAGGGGGGAAAAGTTAAGGGAGAAAGTCTCCCAAAAGTAGAGAGAAACGGGTCTTTGCATAGGTTTTTTTATAGTGAAATAAATTTCCAGTGGCAATCTTTGAAAATCTTGTTACCAACTTGAACAATATTTTCTTCGCTATTTTTCGTGTTGATAAATTGCTGCAAAAAAGTCATATCGATGGGAAACAAGTTCAGTTTTTCTGCGCAAAATAATTTCTATGAATAATTTCTAAAGTAGTGTTCTTTCAAAAAATTGTCTAGTGTTTTGTCTATTTTTACCCTCACTAGCATGGTCATTTTTGTGCATACACCGAGCGTCTCGTAATTTTCCAACATACTTTGTTTTCGACATATCTCTATACAGACAAATGGTAAAATCTTGACCTTTCTTTTAAAAGATGATTCGTGAAAAGCGCCCATAAAGCCTATAGGAATAAATTCCTATTGACTTGTTCTGATAATTCTTCCATAATCACAATAATACATAATATTGCCACTTCCACACAATTTAACATGATAAAAATTTTTTCAAGACTTTTATTTTGCATGTATCCCGGCTTCAGAAAATGATAGCACCTTGTTGTTTTCAAAAGGCACACCGTAGAAAGTTCTGCAAAAGCTGTCTAAATAAATATTTATTGCAAAAGAAAAAGGTATTCCAAATATTTTTATTATGTTAAATACCGTAAGAAGTAACACTATCATAAATGTTTTTTATTTTGAGTATGGAAGAATTATCAGAACAAGTAAATAGGATTTGTTCATACAGTTTTTGCAAAGCTTTTCACGAAGCACCTTTTGAAAAAAATTAAGGTTTTATCATTTTCTGTGCAGGAACATTCCCAAAACAAACTATGTTGGAAATATTTTGGAACACCCGACGTATTAAACTAAAATATTTTTTAAAAGATACCAGAGACTTAGAATAAATAGTGTCTTTCATATATATAGATTAATCTGTAAACTGGGAGGAAAATTTTGAAATCAGTCGACTCATGTGCATTTCACATCACCAGAACAGCATCTATAAAAATCTCATCTATTCTAAATTCAAAAGGCTAGGTCATATCACTATGTAACGAAAATGATTCGCTACTTATGTATTCAAAAGCAGTGTATCCATTGGAGTTCGGTTAGCACTTTAGCTGAAAGAAATTCAGCAGACATATGCCAGTGGTAGGTCCTTAATATTAAGTCGAATCCTCGTCCAATGTATTGTTCAGCATCTGCTAACTGAATTTAAATCTTAACGATTAGCTAATATTTTTGACCTCGATTTAATTTTATCTTTTCAACATATTTCATGTCAAAATACGAATGGATTCATTTTTTCTTTGAAATTGATTCATTTTCTCTCTAGATTTGAACTACATTCTCTTTGAATTTGAACCATTTTGTCTTTGGGTCTGAACTATTTTCTCGTGAAATTTATCATTTTCCCTTCGGACCTGTGCTCTTTTCTTCTTGAAACTCGCCTATTTTTCTCCGGGTTTTAACGATTTTCGCTTTGAATCTGAACTTTTTTCTCCAAACTAATGAGTAGAAACTTCCAACCACTTGTAAAGAAAATTTTCAGGAAGAAAGCTGGAATGCAAGAAAAAATTGAGAGGGGAGAAATCCCCCTCTTTCCCTCCTCCCCCTAGTCGTATGCCCTGTCCAGACCGAAGACGGGTATACCAGGGTCCTCTTTCATACGACCCAAAAAACACTTTATTTTGTCCTTATGTTGGTAAAGATATCGTCTGTTGGGATCTCATGAACTGGAAGTTTTTTCGTTTCAAAGAAGTAGATTTCAAGAAACGATTTCCTCACTATAGTAAGGACAAAATATGAAGTGGACCTTACAACAATGAAGAAATTGTTGATTGAAATCTCATTGGTTCAAGCGAAAAAGTTCCTAGCCAATCCAGTTTTAGCAAACAATTTCTTCCATTAACTTTTTTTCTTACAATAATGGAAAGAACTGTAGCGAAAATCTAATTGAATAGGAACATTTTCGTTTCAACCAAACCGGTTTGAGAAGAGTTCTTTTCTGTTATTATAAGGACAGAACATACTCCTGTCCGAGTTTATGAAGGAGTTAGCAAAAGTTCTCTCTCAAGTAGTTCAGACAACAACATACTGAACCCGTATTGGAGTAGAAAAAAAAAACTGAAATTAAATTATATTTGCCTAAAGCAATCACTTAACTTTAGTTTAAGCGAATTAAATGTTAAATATAAAACAACTTAAACTTATTATTAAGCGTTCAGGTTTTTTCAATAATACTTAATATCTTAACAAAATTAAGGCAAATTAAAAAACAACGGTCTACATCTAGTGTAATGTCGATCGCTCATGTCGTTCATCAGTATGTTTTTCTTTCGCCCGCTTGTAGATTCTGTTAAATTCTTATACGTTTAAATCATGTTGAATTATTTTGTTATTCGTAGACGTTAATCAGTGTCTTAAACGTTCTGAAGATACTCCAACATCATGCCACCCGTTTTTGCTATCATAGTACATGTCATACAGGTTTTTGAAGCCGACTCCCGCTTTTATGATCACAACTCGGTTGGTCAAATTTAAAATTTAGGAAAAAATCTAGGAGGAGTACTTGTGATAAATTTCAAGTATTTCAATTATAATTTTTATGGTCTTTGAAATATGTCCATACCAAATAGTTTTTTTTTATTGGTCTCGTCAAGACCTACAAAACAACCTATATAATTATACAAGTTTCTGATGAGAGCTTCATTTAATAGAAAACTGTGTTCGAGTAGAGCAAGCACCTGTACTTGTTGGTAGTTGTAATTTTGCTGTTTGCAATATTTCTGCTGTTTGTGAACAAATAGAAAGTCATTGTCTATCAACTCATCGACTTAGGCATCTACATGGATTCTTGTCTTGTTTTATGTAGAGAACCTTTTATATAATCAACTGGGTGCGAATAAATTTTCTACTAACGACTCTATATTGTTGGTTATCATGAGATTTCTTAATATAAACTACAGAGCCCCAGTTTTACATAATTTTCCGAGAAAAGATTTAATCACACTGATTGCAGTAAAAAGAAAAGAGAGAATCGAAAAGGACAAATTATTCAGCAAAACAACGCGTACATATATATATTCTCTCAAAGCACTGAAATGATAAAATCGGTGGAAGTATTGCATCGTTTTCTTTTCATAAGCTTTTTAGTTACCGTTTGTTGTTGTTGTTGTTGTTGTAATGATTGAAGTGCTTCCTTGTGTTGTTATTTCATCCAACAAATTAGAAAAATTAAATATTCACTAAGCTCTAAAGGATATCTTACTTTTTTGTGTAACTTGAATCTTTCTTGACCGAAAATAAATAGTGACTGGAACTAGGATCGCTACTGCCAGTATGACAAACAATGCACATAGCAAGATGCGTTTTGTAGACACCTCTATTCTGATGTAAAGATATCTATCTCAGATACAATTGCAAGTTTTCGTCGAACTAAATGAAAAAAAACACCTATACATAATCCATTGAATGATGTGTATCAAATTGAACTTTATAGTGAGACAAAAAATGTTTGGAAAAATCAAATAATTCTTATTTAAATAGTAAAGAAGTATACATGTGAATAAAGAAAATTATTAGAATCAGTTAATAAACTTCAGCGGAAGAATAATATAACTGGAAGCAACCTACATAATTAGTATGTATTACATACTTTTAATTTTTGAGAAAGACTTATTAAATTCAATTCTTTTGGTAATAATCGACTAGCATCAATACTTTACGTAGATTATATTGTTAATGGATCATCTGTACAATACGGAAATATTGAAGAACATTTCAAAATTAGAAAACGGCATGCTTAACATTTAGGACTTCTGAAGCTGATTTATAAATATTTAAGGTCGTTCATAGTTTTAAACATTAAACGAGATCTATCTACGTTAGCTGCAGATCCGAAAGATGTATTTCACGCTGCATGCGTAAGGAGGGGGGAGGGCAGGGCTTCTCTGAGATTCCTAGATATTGACTAGAAAACCAGTACTTAAAAAATCTATATCTATTTAGAGTATCATTTTCTGTTCTCAAGATGTTCGAGAGTGTTGCATTTTTCACAGGTATTCTTTTTCTCAAAACAAAGAGTCATCGATTCCTACACTTCATCCAGTTTCAGACTCTGGTGCTGATTATCTCAAATTATATACTTACTGATAAAGCCTGATATAGTCTCTAAGTGAAGATCTTTGATCTTGGGCGTCTACTCGTTAAAAAACTTATTGTTTCTCAGATCAGAGAGGTACACTGTATTCTCTTGCTATAGAGAAGAATATTCTTTTTTTTGTTATGTGCATCTGTGGATCCTACTTTTAGAAATGATCTTAGAATATCAGGATATAGTATCACATTTGTCTAGATGTTTAAAATATGTAGTAGAAGTCAAACTATTGAAAATTCTTTTTCATGTACAGAAAAAAAGTCTTTGTAAATATATCTTTTATATGGCAAATATTCATCGATCAAGTATGACCTAATACTTTCTTCCTGAAACTTTTTTTCGAACCTAAGTTTTGATACGTAGAATCTTTCAGTTTAGATTTGTCCTCTATTTTTAAATGATCAATCTAGAATGATATATATTAAAAAAACATACTTCTAGGCGAAAGAAAACTTTATGAAGATCAAATGAAAACGAGTAGCGAAGTATTATGAGAAGTTTGTGATAAAAAAAATATTTTATCCAAAGGCATATGACATCAGAAAAGAGAGACAATACCAATGCAGTTATCCTATGAAAAGTTCTGCATTATTCTCAAAGTATAAAAAGAAAAGTGAGAAAATACGATGCGAGTTTAATATACAGAATTTTTTACTACTAATAACAAATGAACTACGTACATCTAATTTACTATTTAATATTTTTCAACTTTATTACTAAACAATCATTTTAGACTTATTATAAATGAGATTTCGTGTAAGATAGAAAGCAGAATTTTTGTTTCTAGAATACAATGTGCTGTATAGTTTATTGAGATACTGCATGAATTATTAAATGAAGCTAGAAAAACTCTGAAACTAAACTAATTAGATGAGTGTTAGTGCAGTTAATGCTTTTAAGAAAAATAGAAATGATTTTGTTGCTTTCTAACTAATTGCGATAGTGAATGTATCATTTCTCAATATAGATTTATTTTAAGATGGAGACAAATCGTATTCACCAAATGAAAATTTATCACAAGAAATGATTATATTATATGATACAGTAGAAAATGCATAGGAATTTTTCAGAATAATTAAAAACAATTCTTAAAAATCTACCGAAACGAAAGAGAAATACTTCATAGAAAATTTAATAGGTTTTTTGTTATCGAGAAAAAAAAACTGATGGAAATAGTCCTGTTTTTGTACGTAGATTCAAATGATTCTTTAAACAACAACGAACATTCATCATTCCTCGAACAAAGTTTTACTCGTTCAC
>CAJNOP010001243.1:0-21729 GCA_905250075.1 Rotaria sp. Silwood1
GATTTTGCCTGACTGGGCAGAAAAAATAGGTACTAGCGTATGTTGTTTGGTTCTAAGAGCGCCTCCTCTCCTTGAAGTCTTTTGGCAATATTTATGTGTTTCGTTTTTCATCGGAACTGGCCTTTATTATATGGCGTATCATTCCTTTTCTGTAGTATTTTCTTTCTCATTTTTTGCCCTATATCCACCTAATCAATGCAGCTTTCAACAAAAAGACGAATTGTTGACACTTTTCATATCATGATGATGAAATATAAGAGTCAGAGGTGGGACCAGTTCGGCTAGATGAAAACGAAAAGTGATTTTACACATTCAACTTCTATTATATCTCAAGAACGAATAAAATTATTATTAGGCAGAGTAAGTGATTTCCTCCAAACATATTTCTTCTAGTGTTTGAATTCTCGTTTTAATATAAATCTTTTGAATTTGTTCTCAGTGCATATTTCATATCACTACAACAATTACAACGTGATTGATAATATTAGAAGAAATTATGAATTTGAAATGTGTCTAAACAGTGTTATAAATTGACATTGTATTGATTTGATACAGAGTGCGTTGCTCTACAAAAATGTTCGCTGTGTGCATGAGCAAAGATTTCTCGTTTACGTAAAACTTAACGAGTTGACATCATCTGGGCTGTGCTGAGGTAAAATGACGAAGGGGTCCATAATTTCTTATATAAATACTACTGAAATATGAGTGATGTAATGACATTTCGCTAAATTTTTGTGACACTTAGGGGAGTTAGAGTAGAATTAGCATTAGCATTAACTAATACTAATGCTAATGCTTTAGCATTGATAGCATTAGAATTGAGTAATGCTTAGGTGTTAGCATTAACTGAGCATTATCTTTAATTCTAATACATCGACTTGCTGTAAGTTTCGACCGGCAACCTGCAGATGCTATGTCAAGTGCTCCGCCTAACATCCAAGGTAGTGCTACTACCATCCCAGATAATACTACTGGCATCCCTGATGATCCTGGTATCATTTCAGGTTATGCTCCTGGCATCTCAGCTGTTGTCTGTAGAACTTGTAATGCTGATGCTAGCATGTTCAGTGGATCTCTATAAGGTTCATTGGGTACAAGCATTAGAATTAATAAAAATGCTAATTTAATGCTAACATCTTTGAATTAATTAACTCTAATGCTCATAATGTTCGAGCATTAGAGCTCATCATTAATGATAATGTAAAAGCATTAGCATTTTTTAAATACTAATACTAACGCGACACCTCTAGTGACACTGAATGGTTATTTCAGAATTTCATAATCGAACAACAAGTGTGGCAAATAAATATATCTAAGAACTGTAGAACCATATAAAATCTTACTTCTCTTAGATTTTTTGTTGACCGTCTCGTGTTAAGGATTATCGAGCAGATTCTAATCTTGGAAATACATGCGAAGCTGATTTGTTCAAAAGCAGTTCCTACTTTCTATACTATGGTAATTAATCCTTCACAGATAATATGCAACTGGAACGATTAACCTTCCATGCTGTGTCCAAAACGATTCAGACAATTGGAAATGCTTTGCATATTTCTATGAAATCATAGGACGAAAACATTGAAATTTAAATAGACACAAGGCCTAGAATCATTTGTGTGTATATAATAATCTATGTACAAACATTGAACTGGATAACTAATAACCTGCATAAAGCAATTCAAATTCACAAAAGCTATTCCAGATCTTAGTTAAAAGATGAACGTACTGTTAATCGTTATAAATTATGTGAAAACAAAAGGTGGCTTGAAAAAATATAATCCTTTTTAAAAGAAGACACTGTGCATGGAGTTTGGTCTGATATATCCCGTGTTTATTTAGATGCGGTCGTAAGATTTTTCCGTGTCATGATACGCTTTTCTTGTTCTTGTTCTCTGTATGATTACATCTGTGATGGATTTTCCCTTTTCCGTCCTAGAGATAATGGATTTCTCCTTTTCTTTTGCTCTTCTTTCTCTCAAGTTGGTTTGTAAATTCATTTTTTTATGCTTACTATGTATGAGGCTTTTTATCTTTTGGCTTTTACACCTTTTCTTTTTTGCTATACACAATTGCTTCGTCGTTGCAAAGGTTATTATATGGAGATATGTACAGAAATAAATTACAAGTAGAATAAAGATCTCAAAAGTTCAAATCAAATTTCGAACTCATTATTAATTATCTAAAAGTAGAGTAAATATAGCTGCTGCTACCTCATTTATTCTTAAAGTTACTATACATAGAAAATTTCTCTTGATTAGAAAATTTCCAGCTGGTATTTTTACGAACTGATCGTAAAATTTTGGAATATTTAATTAGAATTGGTTCGGTTTAGTCTGGTTAGAGATTTTTTTGGTCCGGGGAGGCTCGATGTGAAGTTTTTAAAAAGTTGATCGGTTCGGTTCAACTTGAAAAAACACGAGCCGACCCCATCTACGATAAGAGCATCGTTCACTCTGAATAAAAGAAACGTCCTTGATGAAGCAACATATATATAGAGAATTTGAGATCGTTATTGATAGAATCATAAGAGAAACTGTTTGTGTTGTCAATTAATTAAATAGAACACAGCAGTCGATATGTATTATAGCAACATATTTTATTGGAGTAAAGATTTATGTAGACAAACGGAAAAGGTAGAGAGTGGAAATAAATGAGCGGTTGGAGTTTTATGATTTCAGGTAGGCAGAAATTAAAGTAGGAACTTGTAAGTTTCTTCTGAATGATGGGTGAGACCTTTTTATCATTTGTCAGTCGTTGGATAAAAATCTTCTTTCCTCTAAATATACATATGCTGATCCAACGTGTGCTTTTGTTTTGTCCAAAGTAAACGATACTCTTATATTTCATCAACATGATCTGTAGAACATCGACATTTCGTCTTTTTCTTCGAATCTGTATCAATTGAATGGACATAGAGGAGAGAATTAGAATGAAGCAAGGAATTTGATCGTCATCAAGAAGAATTGAAAATGATTTCTGACAAACAAAATGAAACTATGACAACAGCTATGGGCAATATGCTTCAACTCATAAATGGATAATGAAGAAATTAGAAAACGTATGATTTATGTTAATCCTGAGATCATTAATCATTTTAATGGAACTGACATTGAGAAAGATACCCTTTTTTTCTATTTTTTATGAATGGAATTCCACTGTTCATCTGAGTGATTTATTCGAGCAATGGGTTAAAGTTAGACCTAAGACTTCCTTTGAACATCTTACAGTGTTAGTGTGGAATTGTGAATGTGTATCTACCCATATGTCAGATTCGGATCATTTACTCGCTTATCATTTACCTCACATATTTTTATTAAGTGGAGTAGGAAAAAAGATAAATAAGCTTCCACATGTTCCTAATTTTAAATGGTATAGTATGAAAGGAACGAATAGTTTCGGTGGTGTTGGAATTTTAGTTCATCAAAAACTGAAAACTTCGCTAATTGAAGAAACAGTTAACTTTGTCTTGATTCAGATAGAAATTATGGATGAAAAAATTCTCATTGCAAGTATTTACGTACCTCCTGGAAGTATGCCACCATTAGAAATATTCGATAAATATAAGGATAAGGAAATATTTACATTTGATGACTTTAATGCACAACACCAGGACTGGAATTGTGAGTGTAATAACGTTCCAGGAAATAAATTAAAAGAATGGTTAGTTGATAATGGTTTTGAAACCTTACATTCTTGTCATCCAACTTCAAAAAGATCGAACTCTGTAATTGATTTCGGAATAGGAAGAAGTAAAGAGAATTGGGGGATTGTGAGACTACTTGAGGATAACTCTGACCATTATCCTGTATTGTTTTTATCACCCTTTCCTGCTACGGAAAGTGGTGTCTTTAGGAAAAAAAACTGGAAACTTTTCACGTTTTTTCTTGAAGTAGTACATTGCTTTTGGAATGCAATTGTTTACGAAATAGATTATAATACTTTCTTTGACATTTTTTTCTCACTTTCTAGCAGCCTTGAGTGATAGATGTAGTACTTTTGAACAAATGAAAAATTTTAGACCACCTTGGCCATCTCATCTAGTAGAATTAGTTAGAACAGTAAACAAATTTAAAAGAAGATTTAGAAAAACTAGATTTTTCGAAGATTATAAAACTTTTAAATATTGGGAAAATATATACAAACAAGAAAGCTTAAGTTTGAACAAGAAAAGAGAGAAAAGAAACTTCAAAAAATGCAAGATGATCAAAATATTTGGTCTCGTGTACGTCAAGTTTTTAAAGCATATTCGCCAGCGTTCAGAGGACTTAAAACACCAAATGATGTAGTGAAAAATAATCAAGAAATTGCAGATCAATTAGCAAATTTCTATGAGAAACACTTTGCTGAACCAACGCCTGATAATAAGAATTATTTTCATTTGAAATGTTTAGAAGCGTATGAAAATATTAAACATTCTCCAACTCTTCCCATAGAGCAGATAAAGATTGAGGAGGTTATTTTGCAGTGGAAGAAATTTGCTCCCAAAAAGTCATTGGATAGCGTAGAAAATTCTGCGTTTTTACTCAAACAAGTTCCATCTCAGTACTTAGGTACAATTACAGTTCTCTTCAACAAATGCGCGGCTGATGGCAAATTTTTTGAAGGTGCTAAAATTTCAAAAGGTATTTTTCTTTCTAAAGAGGGTGTGTTCCCAACTGTAGATCGCCTTCGATCGATCTCTCTTCTTCCTAATGTTCGTAAAGTTTTCGAAAGAGTCTTAGTAGCCAGAATTGAAAAATGGTGCAATGAGCAAGATATTCACTTAGATGAACAATCAGGCTTTACTGCTAAAAAACGGTTGCAATCTCGTATTTTAGGAATAGTAGAAGACTTGAGGTTAACTATTGCTGCACCTAATAGAGCAGCCCTAGCCCTTTTTATAGATTTTTCAACAGCTTTTGGCCGTGTATGGTGGCCAGCATTGTTCCATACTTTAGAAAAACTAGAAATGCCTATTGAATGGAGGAAGTGGATTTTGAATTGGCTTCAAAATAGGTGGATGAGAGTATCTCATGGCGACTCAAAGTCCAGATTATTTCCTATTTTAATAGGAGTGCCACACGGAAGTGTTCTTGCGGCTCTTTTATTTAGATTGCAGGTGCACTTTTTGCCCCTGCACTTTCCTCAGATAGTAAGCCATCTTTTTGCAGATGATTTAACACTTATTATAAAAGGTGATTTAGAAAAATGCCTATCTGATAATATAAAATGCCTTCAAACTCAAGTTCGAACAGTTTTGAATATTCTAGAAAAATTCTCGGATAATTATATTCTTCCGATAAACGTTGCAAAAACAAAAGCAATATTAGTTCATAACGCGGTAAAGATCTCAAAACCTGAAATTGAATATAAAGAAGTTCAGATTGAATATGTAACAAATTTTAAATGCTTAGGGGTCCATATTAGTGCAAAATTAGGATGGGGAAAATTTATATAAGACAGACTGCAAAAAGTGAGGAAATCATACAACGGCTTGAAAAAAGTATTTCATACAATTCCCCAAAACGAGATTAAGATAAGAAGAAGACTTTTTCTAGCCATTTCCCTTCCTCAATTCATCTGGCTATTTTTTTGCTTTTTTTTATTTTACTGAAAAACAAAAACAAAAAATTGAACATGTTTTTGGAACAGGTCTAAGGTTGGTGTATTCCCTTTGGGGGTACGACGATCTCACTACTCTTGCGTTAAGTCGCGAACTTTCTATGCGAGATTATTTATTTAAATATTGGATAAGGTTTCAAAATCATTTGGATACGGCCCCCGAAGCAGAAACTTACAGACCAACGTTAACTGCTTACTTCATCGCGAAATCTCCGTTTAAAACGTATTACAATAGTATGAATTTTAGGAAAAATAGTCTTTTCCCTAAAAGACTTGCTGAACGTGCAAAACATATATATCTGGATGTAATATCTTTCATTGATGTTCGTAGAGAACAATATGGATTCTTTAAAAAATCAAGCTTAACTCTAGAGTATTTTGTTTTGAAATATTTCTGTGTTAAACCACCGTAAATAAATATGGAAGTGAATAAGGACAAATATTTAAAATCTGATCTTTATGGGTCGAATGATTTCTTTTTTTTAAACATATATCCTTGTAATGTGCGTATAGATACATGTTCTTGTCAAATGTTAACCTTTATGGAACAATAAACTGAATGTTAAAAAAAAAAGAATTAGAATGAAGCGATCAAAGAAAAGCAACGATGCACCATTTAACAAGGAAACACTTCTCATGAAAAGATACGAACAGACAATGCGAAAAGAAATCAAAGCAGAGAAGCTGGTCTTAGAAACTAAAGAGATGCGCTTTTAGATATTTTTTCTAATTGGAGGCTTATAAGAGAATTCGAGAATAGCGCTTATTACTTCAAGAACTGAGAAAAAAAATGAGTGACCGTCGAACATAATAATACAGGGTCAAAAAAAAAATACGCGTAAAATAAGTATTTTCTTAACTAATATTTTCGTGTTAATACGCGTTCTAGCCTTTGAACGCTGTTAAATTCATCCAATTTGCGCTGCAAATAGGTGAAAAACCGCTAATCTATAAAAATTCTATGCGTTTTGAGGGTGTAAGGAAATCTTTGAAACGAAGTTTTAAGGCTATTTTATCATTTAAAACCGTTTCAACTTAATTGAAAGGTAATTTGCCGTGTTTTGTACTGGTCTTTTCTGCCCGGAGGATCTCTTTTCTATTAGTATGTTTGGTTGGAATTTGGCGATATTACTTACTCACCGCATGTGTTTTGTATCGTATCGATTTTTAGTATGTTGTATTGTGCATTATTTGTTTTTTGTGTTTTGTTGATGCTCTGTTCGTGGTCCCTCTTTAGAAGCTGATTGACATCCGGATCGTAGTTGTTTACGGTGCATTGGACCTATTTTGAATAAGAAATTATACTTTGTTGGATATATAGATGAAATTTAGGAACCCGTTTTGATAGGCGTTGTTCGTTTGTTAAAACTTGTTGATGATTTTCAGATTTCATGTTTTCTGTTGTGTTTTCTTGGCTTGGCGTTCTAAAAACAATGATACTGATAGTCGGTCTGCAGAGGCAAAAATTAGCAACCTGTATTTTTTTGGTGAATCTGGCTCCTCTTCACCACCGCAACTTTTCTGCAACAGAACTGATTAGTTTTATTAGAGAAATGGTTGCCACATACGGTGTGTAGGATCCAGTTGTAGAAATCAATCTGCTTGTTACAAAGTTCGCAAGGAATCTGATCATTGTGTTCGCTAGTTTGATCACGATAGTTTTTCGATGTCTCTAAAAGGGATGAGTTTAGAGTCTTATATAGATAGGTGAGTAAGTGAATGCATGCCTGAGTCATGGGTTAATTCTGAAGATGATTGTTGGCGACTGGAATTACATCAATAATTTTCTGAATTTTGTGAGACAGAGTTTAGCCTACCTGTATGTTGACACGGTGGCAAGTTCCATTAACGATTCTCTCAAGGTGGTAAAAACAGGACGATTTGATGGGTCATACTGCCAACACTGATTCATTATGGTCCATAATTGAGGGCCACACAAAGATGGTTGAGGAAGTCTCTCGTCATGTAATTTTTTTTGTCGAATAGTTTCATCTTTCTCAATCGAGGAGTAAGGCAATTCGCCATAAGAACATCCTTCCCACATCAAAACACCCATTGAATAAACATCGGTTTTCTCAGAGTATAAAAAATTAGTCGGGTCGCGAAGAATTTCTGGAGCAGCATATCGAGTTGGAATTATTGTCATTGTTGTCATACCTGGAGAATCGACCATTGAAAACACCTTACTTCCTCGCGTCAAACCAAAATCCGTTAGTTTCACTAAGTTGTCTTTTGGCTCTGTGGAATTACATTTAAAGACAAGAACATTTCTACAGGCTAAATCTCCATGTACGATACTATTGTCTGCTAGACAAATCATGGCATCACATATTTGTTCAAATATTTTCCGTAAAACTCGTTCGGATGGTTTGAAACTATTTTCTCGCAGTAGTTCGCAGAGATCGCCATGTGGAGCACATTCTTGAAGAAGCATCACTGAACCAGGATTACACTGAACAAGACCAAATGTTCGAACGATATGAGGGTGACAGCTAAGTTGCACATAAAAGGATGCTTCTCGATTGGCTTTGGCTCCATCGATTTTAAGCAAAATAATGGGCGGACCTTTGTGATTAATCCATTCAACTTCATAAATTGATTTTCCAAAGCCTTGGAATAAAGGTCTAAGCCTTGTTTTTCTAATATCAATATCAAGTTGAAATTGATTGGCTGTCTGTTGCGATGCTGATGTGGATTTCAGTTCTTCAATCATTTTTTTCACGGTATAATTGGTCCTTAATGTGTTTATATTCATCGATTGTCTTGTGATTGGACTTGTTGAATTTTTTGTTAGCCAGTCTGTAATTGCTTTTCGCTCGTAGGTATGGCCATCATCACCTACGACAGGGTCCTCAAAAATTTCATCCGTGATGGGACATTTACAGGACTCCATCTAAAAAGATAGCAATACTGCTTTCACGTTTATTTTAAACAACAAACAAGCATCATAAAATGTTTCGTGGTGCATTAAATGAGATTACCTATATTATTGTTCCTTTTCTGCAAAAAAAACTTTTCTAGCTACTCTTGAACATTTAAGTGTCATGATAAAGGTTTGAGATTTTTGTCGACAATGTTAAAGACTATTGACTAGCTGTGTTATACAAAAGTGTATCCCTTTCCATATAGAAAAATCAATCAAACCATCATATCATTGGCATATTGCTTAAGAGATCTCACTCTCATATCTAAATACATAAATATACCAGAGTAGTTTTCGTGCATAAATACTATCATGGTAGGAGACAACAAAGCAAACAATCGAATCGAATTTTGAAGGTCGGTCGTCTCTTATTATTGCGACTTGCATTTTTTCTTGTTAGTAGTCACTAAAAAATTTCGCGGAACAGAGTCTTCTTACTGGTTAAACTAAGATTCGTAAGAAAAAACAAAATTTATTGATACTTCTTTTCACAAAACTCGCTTGCATGTGACATGCGCAATGCTGATGTTAACTTCGCTGTCGCTCTATTTATTTACTTACATGCAAAGACATTTTCAACAGGAATGCAAGACACAGTTGCTTTCGTAATAACATCGGCAATACCGGGACAACACGACGACAATAGTATATGCATCGCCGCTTTATTACATTGTTGACTTCTGATTGGCTCTTTTAACCTGAAGAAAAAAATCGACACTCAACAAACCCCGTCATTCTCCACGTGTGCATCATGTTTCTTCTATGCAAATACATTAATGATCGGCGCGAAAAAAAGCGAAGAGAAAATATAACTATCAGGGAAGGCGCACCTGGTCGGGGTGTGGGTGTGGGTGTGGGTGTGTGGTAGGTGTGAATGTGTGGTGGGTGTGGGTGAATATAGGACCAACACCAACACTCACACCCACATCCTACACCCACACCCACCCCACGCTCACACACCCACATCCACACCCACACATCCACACCCACACATCCACACCCATACACCACACCCACACCCACACCCCACACCCACCCCCACCCCCACCCCCTCGATGTAGATGAAGACTATTTTTTAATAGAATTATTGATTGCATCAATGAGAGAAATTGTTTTCAACCATTTCTATAAGATATATTGATGTTCTATAAGAGATATTTGAAGAAATGCTTAGCTTACAAAGTGAAATTGAATGTTGGTCAAAAGATCTGATTTGAATTTATATAGTTGACCTGATGAAACTTCACCTAAAATATTCTATTAGCTATGATCGTTCTCATGATTTTTATTCTCATTATTAATTGGTTCTTGTTGAAAGAACAGACAGAAATCTTCAAATTTCAATGAAAATTTTTTTTCTTCTCTGTATGAATATTCGAAAAAAAAACTGTTGATAGTTATGATATCAACGTAGATCTATTGATTGTTTTTCTTCATCTCTTCACAATTATTGACAAATAAAAAAATAGATGTATGAAAGTCAAATGAGAGAAAATAAGGAAGCAGAAATGATCGATTTTCGATCAAAGAAAGTTTTATATAAAACGATTGATTCATCTTCATTTGGTTCTCTTGAAAAAATTGATCTATAATAAAAGAGGCTCGAATCGAATATTCATAGAAAAAAAAGATTATCGTCGAATAGATTTTGTTTTTGAATAAGTTGAACAACAATGAATGGGTATATCTTCACTATTAAGAAAAGCATTTTCAACTTCATTGCTTTATTATTAAACGAGAATTTCGTCTAAATTGATTAGATATTCTTACCAAATGAATGAATAAACATCAAAGAAAAATTAGCTTCTTCTCACGTGGGAACGTTTTCAACTATCTAATCACTTTTGCATTTGGACTCTGTGCATAAGATAGGCCTTGATGAGATATGAAAAATCTCAAACGAATAAATGCCCATAGACCTTCTGTCCAGAGTTATAGTCATTTTACTGGAATTTTAGCTTATGCCATGGTATATACCAAAAAATCGAATGGCGATATTTCGATCTGAGTTTTTACTCACAGATAGATCTATTTGTGAATAGGGTGTGGGTGTGGGTGGGTATGGGTGTGGGTGTGGGTGTTGGTGTTGGTGTGGGTGTGTGTGTTGGTGTGGTTGTGGGTGGCGGCTGTGGGTGTGAGTATCAATGTCAATGAATTGAAGATCTACACCCACACCCACACCACCCACACCACCCACACCCACACCCACATCCACACCCACACCCTCACACCCTACACCCACCCACGCAGCCACACCCACACCCCACCCACACACCCACACCCACACCCCACCCACACACCCACACCCACACCCGCACCCCACACCCTTATATATTTTTTTATTGATTTCATTATTCTGCTTCTATTTTCTTAATTTATCTGGATATTCTCTCTGAATTCAATGATATATCTCATTGGTACCGTTTGTATTTCCAATTATGACCACAAAACACATCAGCGGGTGTGAACAAAGAGAGAAATAACATGAGATAGGAACTTCAATTATTAGTATGCATGGGAAAAGTTTGATACAAAGTCATCATGTCTTCTGTACTGTATGTAGCACACATAATTCTTGACATAGACATAACCAATCGATTTTAATGAGTTAGTCTCTGATTTAGAAGCGTTTTAGATTGATTTCCAGACATTATCAGTCAAAACAACACTGAAATCATCGAAATAAATAGTGAGATCTTTGAGTTCCTAGACATAGAACATGATGAAGATGACATTAGTGCTTAGCATGATCCAATTACTTTGATTTCTCGTAAAACATCAGTTAGACGTTCAGTAACATTGATTTCTATTTCGTGTTGAATAGTGGTGGACTCAGTAATTGCCTATGAGAAGACAATGACCACATTAAAAAAAACACGTATGGAAGATGAGTTACATTATTTTGTTTCGAAGCGTCAGCTAAATGATTTGCGTCAGTTGGCTTCATACCTTTTCCAAATAAACCTAGTGTCGCGAGTGTCTGTACAAACAGAAGATGAGTATGAAATCAAATACAAAATTCTGAATCACTTTGTTTTTTTGTAGCGCGTCGATCAGAGACTGTTGTCCATGCTCGCCGAGCTCATTTTTCAACAAGCCTAATTTAATGAGTGTCTATGAAAAGTAGAATATTAGAATGAAAAAGGAACCCAGTCTATGCAGTACTTGGTTGTGTGTCAACGCCACGGCTAAATGATTTGCTCCATTTTCTTCCATACCAACATTGAAGAGACCCAATGTAGTGAGTGTCTACAACAAGATTTCGAAAAACATGTGAATAAAATAATAGGATGTTTAATCCTACTTTGTTCTGTGACAACGCATCAGCGAGATATTTTACACCATTGTCTCCGATTAGATTTTTGAATATTACTAGTGTTGTGAGTGTCTAAGAGAAGACAAGTACAAATGAGATTATTCACAATTATAAGTTACGTTGTTCGTTTGTAATGCATTAGCCAGATGCTGAATTCCATTCTCTTCTATATCATTTCTCCCGAGACCTAATGTAGTGAGTGTCTACAAAAGCAATAACATGTAAATGTGTACAACGAATTCATGTGATAAATCACTGTGTTATATTTTAATGCACTAGCCAGATATTCTACTCCAGTGTCTTTTATTTCATTTCTGAACAAACCTAATGTGGTAAGTGTCTATACAGATAAAATAATCATAAGATGAAGGAAGCCAAATGGTACATCACTTTATTCTCTCGTAATGCATCTGCGAGATGATTGACACCTTCATCTCCAATCTTATTTTCGAAGAGACCTAGTGTAGTCAGTATCTGTGAGAAAAAGAACATAAATATGAAGATGCCTAAGTAATTCCTCTATTACATTATTCTGTCGCAATGCATTGGCCAAATGCAGTGCTCCGTCATTTCCAATGTCATTCTCAAAAAGGTATAATGCTGTGAGTACCTATGAAAAAAAAGATGTCAATCTGAGAGAAGAGAATTAAAACTACGATTCACTTTGTTGTGTCGTAAAATATCGGCTAGATGTTCTGCACCATGAACTGTAATATTATTATATTGAAGACCTAGGCTAGTCAGTGTCTAAAAGAGAAGCAATATCAGTAGAAGAAAAAGAATCTGAGTTGTTTTTCTTTTTTGGCACACGTTGTTCTCTTTTAATGCATCGGCTAAGTGTTTTATTCCATCATTCTCAATTCGATTTCTAAAGATGCCTAATTTTGTGAGAGTCTACGAGAGAAAAAATGAAAGTAAGACAGAGCGATAGACAATTATGATTACTTGATTCTTTTTCAATGCATCGGCCAGCTGTTTTGCACCATCTATTTTGATGTCATTTTTATAAAGATATAATGTAGTAAGTGTCTATGAAATGAGAGTGACAGATAAAAGACAGAAAACAAAATTAGTCAATCGATTACATTGTTCTGTTGTAGAGCATCAGCTATATATTGGATTCCATCATTTTCGATTTGATTGCCGAAGAGACCTAATTTGGTTAACGTCTAGAAAAAAAAGCAACACAGGCTTATTAATACAAAAATATATTCAGGGTTACGTTGTTGTGTCGTAATAAGTTAGCTAGATACTTTGCGCCATTCACTTCAATTTTATTTTCGAAGAGCATCAATGTAGTTAGTGTCTTTGAAGAAAGAGAAAAATAAATACTGAATAAGAAGAAACAATAGTTTCAGTTACCCTGTTTCGTCGCAATGCATTTGCCAGAACTAATGCTCCTATATCACCAATATTGTTGTCGGATAAACATAGTGTGGTTAGGGTCTATTTATTAGAAACAGAATCGTGTGAAAAAAAAGTGAAGATTGCTAAATCATTACTTTGTTTTGTCTTAACGCATCAGCAATATGTTCGGCTCCCTCGCTATCGATTTCGTTATCACATAGATTGAATTTTCGAAGCGTCTTCGAAACAAATATGAGTTTATGACAGTTAAAACAATGGAATGAAGTACCTTGTTATGTTTTAATGCCTCAGCCAAATGATATGCTCCGTCGTTGCCGATTTCATTTTCAGCAATACTTAATGTAGTAAGAGTCTATGAAAAGCAAAATATCGATATGAAACACACTGAGCTAATGAATAAATTACTTTGTTTTCACATAATGCATCAGCTAAATGTTTGATGCCACTAGATTCGATTTCATTAGCAACAAGGTTTAGCGTTGTGAGTGTCTTTGCATAGAAGAATGTGACTATCAATGGTACACATATTATCAATTGATTACGGTGTTGCATTTCAATGCATCTGCCAGACTTTGGAATGAATCATCTTCAATTTCGCTTTCGATGATTTTCAGTTTGGTAAAAGTCTATGCAAAACAGTAAATGTTGTTTAAGAGGGAGATTTGGAAGGCGATAAATCTTTTATTCTTTTTTGTAGAATATTTGCTACTTCTGTTTATAGTGGAAGATATTAAGTTTCGAGCTTAATTCAGACAACTGTCCAGAAAAAAAGTAGATTTTTACGTGATTTATATGATTGGTCTCATAATCTCTGTCTGCTATTGGTAGAGTATGACTTCGATGTTTTTCTGAAACAGACAGAATTATTTTTAAATTTGTTTTATTACAGCACGGTGGAACCACCCACAGAAGATATTGAGCTGTTTTCTGAATACTACAGTTATACCGTACACACATATATATATAATTATCGATTATGACATATTTTGTGAATGAAATGTTCAGGATTACAGGTTCTTCTTATCTAAATTCATGGATTCCAAATCGATTAGCTAACATGTGACTTCAAATTGAATTATCTTTATTTTAAAAATGTAATTTTTGTGCTCGCACCAAACATCAAATTTAGGATATTTCGGAATGTTCGAAGAAGTTTCTGTAAAACACAATAACCTAAAAGTACGCTTCTTCATCTATCTTAAGAATTAATCCTTTACGGCCGGATGGTACCAAATTGGCACATGGAGTCAGTATTTCTGTCGAGTTCACTTATGTTAACGATGCATAATTTTTCTAACACATTGATAGTTACGCTAGTACATCTCCGCGTAAATTCATCCATTCGTATGAAACCTAAAACCTGTCAGTGAAGAAGTGGAGGGCTCAGTATATGGTAGGGTGAAAAAGCATTCGTATCGGAAAATTTGTTTTTCTTCGTGTCTAGACATTCAATCAAAGAAGCAATTATCGACTAATTTTCTCCGATATATCTATGATCTATTACACAACTAAGAAGGATTAGTGAGTAAACTCGAACAATAAAAAGTCGAAATGGTACCAAAAGGTAACATCCGGCCATAGGGGTACAAAAATTTGGAAAAGGTCAGTATTTTTATGTCTATCAGAGTTTAATATTTCGTGGTTTTTTGAAATCGATATGTTGATACTAGATACCAGTTTATCTTCTTGTCCGTCTTCTGCAAGTCAGAGTTCAGATATCTCTAAAATATTCTCAAATTTTGCGAAATAATGCAAAATAGTCAGTTTTTGTCCAGAGAAGTTCTGGAAAACAAGAAGATTCTAGAAATTTTCAGAGAATTTCAAACCATTATGTAATAGTCTACGTCGAAACACTCTGGAATGCTCTCAGATTTTCCAGAGTCTTCTTGTTTTTCAAAACTTCTCTGGGCAAAAACTGACTATTTTGCATTATTTCGCAAAATTTGAGAATATTTTAGAGATATCTCAACTCTGACTTGCAGAAGACGGACAAGAAGATAAACTGGTATCTAGTATCAACATATGGATTCCAAAAAACCACGAAATATCAAACTCTGATAGACGTAAAACTGGCCTTTTCCAAATTTTTGTACCTCTATGGCCGGATGTTACCTTTTGGTACCATCAAGCCGTTCGGCAACGGAGAACTTTTTCGCGGCAACGAGCATACTTTTGGTATCTCGACGCTGATAGAACTATAAATAAAGGGGAAAAGAATTTTTTACTTTCTCGCTTCTAGCAGCCGGCCGTAAAGGGTTAAGAAAACCTACAAGATGCATCAACTTTGTAAATTGTTCATTAATGATAATGACCTCTCTTTCTTATCATCAAGAACGGCATTCGCAGATTATTACATTGAATTAGTGACTATCGAATTTTGTTTTTCACTACAATGAATGCCTCAATCCATACTGTAGCTTTTTATTCAATACTTAATGCGTTATGATTTGAATAGTGTTGGATAAGATTGATAAAATAATCTGAATGTGATCTAGTATTTGATTTCGTATGTATAGAAGGATCTCGACAGAGGACAGTATATGTTTTGAAAATCTCACTTTTGAATTCATAATGATCTCCGTATTTGAATTCTAATTTGACAACAATTTTTTTTATAAGCAGATGCCTCAACTGATAACACACACAAATGATAGAATTTATAAAAAATTCAAAATTAACCCTACAAAGAAAAAAGGAATCAAAATGATCTCACTCTAT
Organism: Rotaria sp. Silwood1; assembly: GCA_905250075.1. NCBI lineage: Eukaryota > Metazoa > Rotifera > Eurotatoria > Philodinida > Philodinidae > Rotaria > Rotaria sp. Silwood1. The sequence goes on from CAJNOP010001243.1 coordinate 15,927, forward strand.
TATTTCGTATTGCATCGATGATAATCTTCATGTTTTCCTCACTGATAGTTTCATAGCCGAAAAAAAGATTGGAATTTGTTTGAATACCATCAGTGCGTTTTTGGACTTCTAGATTCTGATTCGTAATAGATTCAACAAAACGTCCACATTCAAGAATGTCTTGTTCAAGTTCTTGAAGTTGGTTCAGTCCTTCGAGACGACCACCGGTTGTAGAAGGCACTTTCAATCGGTGTAAATTTTCCAGCGCTCTGCTGAAGTTTTCAAGCAATTCTGGTTTGTGTTGTAATAGTTTTATATCATTCTTTGTCGACTTAAGTGTTTCGAAGAGTACACGATGTGTATTCAGATTTCTTTGTTCACTTTGCAGTCGTTGTTCATATTCTTCAATGAATTTTTTTTCCTTTGTTTTATTTTCTTCGATTTGTTGCAGCACTATCTTTTCGTGTTTGTCTATGATTTGACGCAAAGATTCTGTGGTATGAGCGATTGCTGTTAGATTTGATTCACTGATTTTATCGATTTCAATCATTAATGTTTCAGCTCGCTTAAGCCCTTCACTCAAAGTGGCTTGAATCAAATTTATATCAGCTTCAACCTAATTAATTTAGAGCAGGAATTCATCAGAGTCATTTTTTCGGATCGTATCTAGTTATCTTCCGTTCATGACGTACTAGTTCAGAATTACACGAGAAATCATTTCATAATACAAAGAAAGCTACTGCCGAAATATGAAGATACATTTCCGCTTGAAATGTTGACATTCGTTTTTGCATAACCTCAAATCAAAAGGTCTGACAATCAGCTACGCATTGCGCGCTCTATTTTTGCATGAATCTTTATCTCGACAAATGTAACTTCAGATAAATAACGATATAAATCCTATTCCAAAGGTACATGGTAATTGCATTCTTCTATTCTCGGTTAATATTACTGTTTCTTTTTTTAATAACTCTAGAAAAGAAATAAACAATATGACGCTTTAATCGATTCTGACAGCTATAATGAAAGTGTGTATGAAGATTTTTTCTCAATACACGTCACTTACGACCTTATACTGGTACCCAGCAATTCCTTTACTGACTTCACATCATTCAAAATTTCATTTTGTCTATTTCTTTTCAAAAGGTATTTAGAAATGAATAAAGCTGAACCCATAAAGGGAGCATACAGTTATCATGCACCTTCAGAACAATATTTCAATCAATCGTCATCAATTCGAAGAGTAGAATGTCCCAAGCACAGTTGATTGATATGGATGTTTGATTCAAAATTTGTTATATCGAGAAAGTTTAAGTAACTCACGCTTCAATGAATGAATTTTCAACTTGTGCTACGAAAATAAATGTGAACATTTCGAGCGAAAATGCAACTACATACGTCAGAAGTAACTTTGTTTTGTTACCAAATGATTCTTCGTGAAAACTTTCTGTCATGCAAGTCATAAGTCGAAGACGATCCCAAGATGACTCTTATGAATATTTGTCTCTAATAGGTTCATTGTTTCTGTGTGAAAAAGAACAATAAAGTAGCAAAATTTGATTTACTTTGGCTTTGAACTCGTTAGCAACATCATCTAGCAAAGTATACTCATGTTCTTTGTGGTCGAATAGCAGACAGTCGCGACAGATAAGTATTCTGCATGTTTCTTTCTTGCACCAATATTTAAGTTTTTCATCGGGATGTCGTTTACATGGAAATATAGCTGTCTCTTGTTTTGGAGAGGAACTTAGCTTATGGCTTTTGAACGCAGGTAGATCATGAATACTCTTGCTACACTGCGAGCAATAATTGTTTTTACAAGTACTACACCAATTTGTAGCGTTTGCTGATAAACAATTACAACACTGCATTGGAACTAAAATAGACAAGGGTATTGATAGAACAACAAAAATAAGTAATGAGCAGAAATTCTTACAAATTTAGATGATCTAAACGTTGCATTTATGATTAAAATCTTTTTACATCGCTAACTCGTCAAGAATTCAGCTACAGAGTGAAGCAAAAACTGTTGTAAAGCACGTTTTTCACAATATTTTATTATTACAGTGAAAGAAATTTAGTTCATGAAAGCAACTGGAAGAGTGTTCAATCATATGTTAGCATCTCTTTTTTTTTCATATGAAGTGGTTGTGTTTTTTACATTAGGTTCTCTATTCATCGATCAGAAAACTTTGGGAATATATCAAAGAGTCGCTTTTAATAACGTTTGAGAAACTAAACTACACAATAAGTGCAATTTATGCATTAAATATTACTTTTGTCACTGTTCCTAGTAAGGCAGACGGCAAAACTAAGTAGACTCTAGTCCTCTTAACCCTTGGAGTACCATGCATAGACATTTTTGTCCATATGAGTAAAACAATTACCAATTTTTATCTAAAAGGTCAATTAATTGATATCGGCTTGAGGGATATTTAGTAGATCGAGAGACTTAAAAGATTTACATTTGAAGAAGCAGATATCAATTAATTGACGTTTTAGCCAAAAAATAGTAATTTGTTACTCATATGAACAAAAATGTCCATGCATGGTACTCCAAGGGTTAAACAAAAATTATTGCCAGGACTTGTGAAAAAAAGTTCTTCCAAAAATGTTTTATTATTGCTAGCGGTAAATATGCACTCAGGAAATCTTTGAGTACATGGGCTGTAAATTTTTGTTTTTGATTACGATACAGGTAGCAAGTTTGAACGACTTTTCTCACCTATACTGCAATTTCTCACTCACGATTGTCTATATCATATAGATAGATGTTTTCTATTTTTTTATCATGCTATCAGAAGAGATGGAACACAATTTTCTACTGCCTCTGTAAAAGCTCGGACGTTGATAAACTGAAGAAAAGAGCTGTCAAATATGAAGTTCTTATAGAAAGAAATCAACGTACAGTAAAAGAATCGTACCTGCTACAGCCATTGATGATTGCCTTCTTTGGTTTAGTATTAATTAGTGATCTGAGATATTTTATGACTGTATAATAATGGTGTCATATGTAAAGCAAAATGTGAAAGTCAAAATTTTATTAAATAAAGAACTCAAAGACCTATTGATATATTGACGCTGAATCAGCACATAAAGAAGCTTCAAGACACCTTCATCTCAGAACCTTAACAATTATGTTTTGACTTTCTACGGTATGTTCAAGTCGAAGAAAAATGATAAAGCGAGTTTTCATGAACGTTGGCATCATTCATGAGATAGACTCACGGACTGAAGAAAATCGCCAATCTGATAACTACCACCAAGGTGCTATACGTACCATGTAATTCAATTATGTCACGTGCCACTCTATTGAGTGGTAATGAATCTATATGATTAGTATCAATTTTAGTTCCATCCTGCAATGGACATTCGAATTCACCGTTTTTGACAGAAGCCACTTGTTTAATACATTTAAAACAGTAAGTATGTGAACAAGGTAGTATACGTGGATCATCGAAATATTGTAGACAGATCACACAAGTAATAGAATCTTCAATTAAAGGTATGTTGCCAGATGCCATATATACTTAGTTCGCTTGAGGATTAAGTCTGAAATGATAACAAGACATACTCACTAAATATTATGCTTGGAGCTAAAAATGCTCGAGATAGTTTTTCAAGGATGTGGGTGTGGGTGTCGGTATGAGTGTCTTTCTCTTCACGTTGATATTCAAATCTGACTTGGCTACCAGCTCAGATGTGAAACAACGAAGATAGTCATGGATCGATGTCGTATCAAACTAATTAATTTTAACAAAATCCTATGTATAAAATGAACTATATATTCTCTAAACATGTTTTCATTTATTGAATTTATTTAGCGATATTGAAATTGTTAAAACACATCGTTAGCATAATGAACTAATGCACGTTTATTCAAAATAATACAAATATATTTGTTTTTACACTTCGAAGAGAATTCATCTCTAGACATTTTCTTCTTTGAAAATCTGCTGGGGATATGGTGAAGAGACCAAGATTTATGATCTGACTGTTTCTGGCCATTTAGATGTCACAAAATTGATGAAAAAAAAAACATTTTCAGCTTGGCTAGAAAAATAAAATAAAAACTGTTAACGATTTTGTCTCATTTACCAACTTATCTATGTATGGAGTTCCCATGGTGCTCTACCTTCGGATGCTGTCGTAAAAGTAATGCCAAATATTACATTTTTCACCTGTGCGTCTCGCTGTGCATTTAATCGTTGCAAATAATAACCATGCTTTTACTCATTCTTTACATGACAGAGCACAGCAGTGTAACTCGAGCAAATCAACATCAATTTTGCGTAGTAGACATTTGTCGAGAGAGAAAAAGAATCGCAAAACTAAAATAATAAGATTTTACTGTTCAATTGGAGAAGAGTAGATGTCAGAGTAAGCTCTGTAATATTTAACTCACAACTTCATTCATTACGTACATTGGTGTAAACATTGGATTTTTGGACTCTTCTTGTTTCCTCCTATCAGTGGATAGATAACTTTCGTTAATGCCCTACTCGAGTTGCATGTTTGAAAAGGCTGTTTGAATAACAACAATCTCAAGCACCAAATGTTTTTTAATTGAAAGATTGATTTAGATGATCTGTATGTAAAAGGTGTGGGTGAGTGTAGAGGTGTGAGTGGATCGTGGGTGTTATGTCAGGAGATGTCTCTCCTGACATAAGGAAGCTCTATCTATTCTCTTGTGATGTCATCACTGCACATCAATGGCATTCTTAGTCTTCTTTCTCAATGGTACTCTCATCGTGGATAAAGAAAGATAAAGAATGGAATAAGAGACAGAGAGAGAATCACATTCTTTGCTGCTTTTTGTTTTTTGATTCATTCGCTTGTTTGGTTTTGAAAAGAAAGGAATAAGAATAATAAAGAAAACGGGTAAAGGACCCTAACAGTGGGTATGGATCTTTTGTTCAAAGAATGGGTGTGTGACTGTAGGTAGGTGTAGTTGTGGACGCATGAATACAGGATAAAAGCAGCGAGATCCACATCCACAACCTTTTTTCAAATATAAATTGGTATTTCTAAAACGTTGTTTTTAATATAGATGATGATTCCATTCACCAAGCAACGATTTAAGAGAAATATTGAAGGGTGCGGATGTTGGCGTCAAGACAATTTTAAGTCACACCCAGACACCCACATCTCACAGCCACCCATACCCACACCCCGATCTAACCGTATATCAAGAGCATGGGATGAAATGTTTACGAGAAAGATTAAATCTCTTAATCGATCAGATGATACCATCACCAGATGATTTAGGAATACCTGCGAACGATACATTCACTGTTCCACAACAAGATGCTAATCAAACATGGTTCAGTCGGTTCACTAATCGTTGAAAACAGCCTGTCGTTACAAGGCTGCCTGTTAACCTTGTCGAGTTCGAAACAGTTGTAGAAGCTCGTAGACAAAGTTGTTTAGATAGCATTAGGACTATGTTTCGATTAATTACACTCAATAGACCAGAAGCTATCAAAATCTTGTTGTTTCTTTTATGGAATGGCATTGAAAATGCTCTATTCTATTTTCTTTGTCTTTGCACATTTAGTGATGAAGATGTTAGACTTCTTAGAAATCGACCATTTTTCGGGTTTTTTTTATTGGATACATTATTATGGTCTGTTCTTTCTATCCTACTGGGTGTGGGGTGTGGGTGTCGGTGTGGGGTGTAGGTGTGGGTGTGAGGTGTGGATGTGGGTATGGGTGTGGGTATGGGTATGGGTGGGTGTCGGTGTGCGGGTGTGGGGTGTGTGGATGTGGGTGTGGGTGTGTATTTTCTTTTTATCCACATCTACACGCATATCTACTATCATTC
>CAJNOP010001243.1:21829-40759 GCA_905250075.1 Rotaria sp. Silwood1
AATAGTGATGACTGCTGAAATTTTTCAACCTTGTTTATCAATTTTTTCAGTTGAATGTTGGCTTACTTATAAAATACGCACCTAGTTCATCAGTCCAAAATCTACACAGTGTCCTAGCAGAAAAAGAGTGTCAGTTCAATTATGATGATCGTTTGAACTTTAAAAAACAAAAAATCAGCAAAAACGTGTGAAAAATAACGAGGAACTACAACTACTCCATTTTCTCCTGGCTGCACATGATTACATGAGGTTCGTTTCGTGACATGACGTTTCTTCATTTTTCGAGGTATCTAAAATGCAACTTCAACTTATTTCAACGATATTTGTATATGCGAAGTTTAACAACTTTCAAATATGCAAAATTTTTTCATTAGATCGCTATAGGAAACAATATTTAACTATTTAGCCTATTACTTACGGGTAGTTGTTGTAGTTGTTGTTGTAGTTGTTGTTGTTGTAGTTGTTGTTGTTGTGGTTGCAGTTATCGTTGTAGTAGTTATTGCTGTTAAAATAAATCATAAAACAGAACTCTAAGACTCTGCAGAATAATTCATTCGCATTTAAAATAGCGATAGAATTCTCAAAAATTATTTTTGCATGATAGAAGTTTGAAAGGATGTTTCTGTCATAATGCATACATAACAGTAGTGATTGCTGTTATAGTGTTGCTACCTGAAACATAAAACACAGCGCAAGTTTTTTTTAAAGGTCGGGTCTTGATATGTGTGCGAATGTCTGATGTGGTGGCAGAAAACACTCATATACTCATACTCTCACTCAACATTCATACTCATATTCACAACCACACACCCTCAATCACCCACACTCACAGCCACACCCGAGACGGGTTCATTAAAAAATTACTCGAAAGATTCTAATATCTTGGTAGAGAAATCCGTAATCAGAATAAAAATTTGAACCTGTACCTAAAACAGCATGGTCTATGAGATAGAATAATTTTACGAAAATCTAAGATAGTGATTGAGCATTTCTCGCTGACTGTAGGTCGTAGTTCACATGAAATGGCTTATATATGGAATCCGCAGTCCTGTGATGTTCTCTGCTGACCGATAGAGGCCAAGACGACGAAAATTTTTCGAAATAAATAGTTAAAGATGCAAGAATGTTGAAATAAGAGACTTATGTCATTTCTATAGTGATTAAGACATAGATGTGGTTAATTGAGCTTTTGATTCGACTTTAATAGGATGAGAAGACTGAAGAATCACTCATGCTGGCATACTGGCCGATCTGGTCCATTCCCTCTCGGTCTAATCGTTTACAGCGGTACTGATGCCGTTAAGGATATTTTCCTATCCGATGCAGTTCTGCTTCGCTTTGTGTAATTGAGTGCCCATAACATCCCACTTAATTTAAACTGTAAAAAATAGAAAAAACAATTCGAATGAGACTTCACTATTTTTCAAGTCTCTAGAGTGGGTGTGGGTGTGGGTGTGTGGCTGTGGATTAAAACAACTACCACAGCCACAACCACAGCCACAGCCATAGCCACAGCCACAGCCACAGCCACAGTCACAGCCACAGCCACAGCCACACCTTCACACCCACAGCCACACCTACCTACACCCACACCCATACCCACACCCACACCTACACGCATACTCACACCCCCACACTCACATCCATAAATAGTATGATGTTCTATTTAGCTGCAAGAAAGCGTCGACAAACCTATGTTATTGTTCCTCTTGATGCCTGCACCGTGCGGTTTAAGATATACAGGTATCAATGAAAGTATGATCAGGACCACAGCCACAAACAAATATAGGCAGATGAGCGTTCCAATCACCAGTGGGGTGTATCCAATCAGATATCTTCTGAAATAAAATTACAGAAAAGATGCATCATATATTTCTAGGTAATAGTAAATGACAGTAATATTAAAGTAGAGCTGAGAAGGTAAGCCTGTCGAGTAGAAAATAGTTTTTCGACTGCGACTTTGGTCGTTGTATTGGTCATAGTGAGTAGTGTAAAGTCCTAACTAGGATTGAATGTGTGAACTTTTGAGACTGAGTCATGAATGTTATTTTGCTCACTTCTCCAGCTTTTCTAAGGCATTTCGGAAAAAGCAAGTGAAGTGTTTTCAATCTGAAAACTTGCCAATGGATAGATCTCATCGTTACCAGGATACCCTAAAAGCTACTGTCAAAACATATGTTTTCATAACGAGAGATTAAGTTCTTTAAGAACTCATGTTTCATGAAAAAGATTGAAAACGCATGGTCTGCTTCACAAATACATATTTCAAAGAAGCATGCGTTCGGACTAAAACTTGTGGAGAACTTTGGCAGCTATGAGACCTACGCGTGTGCAAAATTTAAGACAGAAAACACGACATCCCAATTTATCGGAAAAGTTTTTCGAACAGGTCGAGAAGTGATTCAAGCAATGTTCAAAACACAGCTTTAAAGGCTCACCCATTCAATCGAAGTTGTCGTATTATTCAGCTGACTATGACCGATTTAATGACCACAGATCCGGCTGAGAAGCAAGTTCATACTTGGAAGTCTTTCCTTGTGGTCAGTAATCAATTAGTGTTCTAGTCGTAATGTTGGTGAGCGAAATGTTGAAAAACTTACCGGCGCGCCTCAATATCATCATTTTGTTGATTTAATGTTAGCATTGGGAATTATGGCGATACTGATGATGCTCTGTTGCCAGAAACTTTTGAATCAAAGTCGTAAGATAGATTTCTAAAATGTATGAGTCAAATCATAGACTACATGTTGAATTGGCTTAAAACGCGTTTGATTCTTCATTTTTTAAAATATGGATGTGCACAGTGATGAAGCTTGGATTTTTTTTAGTACTGATGGTCTTGTGACAGCTCTCAATTCTATGAACGAATTCTTTTTTAAAAACTGTGTCGTAACCAGTGACATTTTCGAAAACTGGGTCCAGGAAGAAGTTCTTTTTCAAGAACTGTATGCAGAGACCAGCTCTTTTCCGAGAACTGTGTGAAGTGAAAAATTCGTTTTTGAGAACTGAGTCCAATGAAGAGTTCTTTTTCAAGAACTATTTGTCGTGATTAGTTTCCTTGTCGAGAATTGGGTCTGATGAGTGGTTCGTTTTTGACAATTGAGTCCTTCTATCCTAGCATTAAGTTTCCGTTAGCTTCATGACAGTGTATTTGTGAAATTTCGAAGCGTGGTCTGAAACGGAGCAATCACGATCTAATAATTGGGTTAAAATGATATGTCTAGTAGCACCGGTTCTTTTTGAATCGACTGATGACACATATCAGTTTCTATCAAAAGAACTGTCGGTACAGTTCTCAAGATCGAAACTAATATGGAACTATCCTAGGTCTAACAAGGGAACATTTCCAAGTGTTCAAGCACTTTTCAGTCGGGACTTAGTACATCTTGTAGATCTTAGTGAACTTTGTCTACCATAAAAAGAATTCCTGTCCATGGTTTGTTTCTGAGGAGATTGAACATTTTTAGTTTTATAGCTGGATGTTTTCACGGTATCTTAACCACGTTGCAGAAAAATGATGTTCGGTTTCGATGCAATTTTCAGTGCTTGTAGAACTTCTAATTCTAGATATTTTAATAAAAAATTTTGAGAATGCTTTTGTTTTGATGGAGATAGACTCGAAATACTTTAAGCAGTAAAAACCGAAAAATTCTCCAGAAAAACTTTTTTGAGAGTTTTTCTGGAAAATTTCTCGGTTTTTCCCAGGTCAAGAAGTACGGGCCGCTTCCGGCAGGAAAACACCGAAAATCGCCAGAACATAGAAGCAGTATTCTGACCAGAAAATTTTCGGATTTTTTCCGGTGACTTCCGGCCAAGTTCTGGTTCATTCCGTCAGGTAACGGTCGGAAGTCACTAAAACAAATCCGAAAATTTTCTGATCGGAATACTGCTTCCATGTTTCGGCGATTTCTGGTGTTTTCCTGCCGGATACGATGATTTTCCCGCATATTTCCTGCCGGTTCCAGCGAAATTCGACTATTTCTGGCGACCGGAAACACCGACCTGGCTTACTGCTTAAAGTATTTCGAGTCTATCTCCATCAAAACAAAAGCGTTCTGAAAATTTTTTATTAAAATGTCTAGAATTAAAAGTTCTACGAACACTGAAAATTGCATCGAAACCAAAGATCATTTTTCTACAACGTGGTTGAGACACCATAGAAGCATCCAGTTATAAAACTAAAAACGTCCAATCTTTTCAGAAACTAACCATGGGCATGAATTCTTTTTATGGTAAACATAGTTCACTAAGCTCTACAAGATGCACTAAGGCCCGGCTGAAAAGTGCTCGGACACTTGGGAATGTTCTCTTGTAAGTTCTCTGTCATTTCTCAGCGAAACTCTCTTGAAGACTGAGTAATAATGAGCAATGAAAGATCCTAGCGGGTTATAGTTTCTTCGCTGACCCCTTAAAGTTTAGTCAGCCGACATATATGTATCTGGTAGTCCAGATAAAATGCGGTACCACTACTTCCTCAATATGTTGTCCAACTTTCCTTGCTAAGATATGAATAATTTTTTTAAAAATTTCTTTAATTCTTCCCAAGCATACGCTAAAACAGTCAATGTTACATTATAAGTGGGAAAGTTAAAATAAAACTATTTAAAACTTGCCCCATGTTGAAATTTCTAAAGTTTCTCAAAAAGTTCCAACTGTTCTCTATAGTATTACAAATATAAAGAAATCTTGACACAATTTGTTTACATAAATCAGAGACTGTTCTTTTATTGTGAAGAAGAATAAAGCCAATTTGAACGAAGTTTCTTTTTGATTCAAGAATGAATTTTTTCAAATATATCGAATATTTAGTAAATTTGATTTTTTTTCACATTTTATTATGGGAATAAACAGCGTAATCAGAGTCTCAAGTTTTGCTGTAATACATCATATATATATATCTTTCAGTTAAAAGTCAAAATTCGCGTAAATACTTCATTGTCGATTGGTGCAGGAAAAAATTTTTCACGGTATCCAAACTATGGTTTCGAAAACATGATTTTCATAAAACTCAAAAAAAGGACCATATTTCTCCTATAATAATTTTTGTGATACGAAACAAATTAGATTGAGACTGAATGATAGAGCCTTTCTACTGAATAAAATCTCTTCTATGTTTTCTTAGTGTCTCGCGCTAGATACTAATAAACAAAGCTAAGAAATCTGTTCTTTTGGAAGTAAGTTTGCTATGCTGGTGCTACTGAATATTATTTTTGTTCCAGTATGCAAAATTGTAATTTCACATAAACTATTCTTATATCTTCTTGAAGAGAATGGAATGAAAATCCTTCAAAAGTAGTTCGAGACTTAAGTGATGAAAACTGATAGAGATATTAACGAGATACTACCATGAACATTTTATTCAGCTCATATGATAGCTAAAGCTTGCTGCATAATACCAAAATTCAGGCATTTGTAAAATACACGAACACCCCCAAATCTGGAGTTGATACCACCATTAGATAGAGCTCGGTGAGTTGATTCAACGAACACCCAAAATGGTTGAACATTAGAGTGACTTCCCAATGAACACTTTTTTGAATCTACGAACACCCACGAACATCCACAAACGCCCAAATCTCTTCATCAATCGATAGAGCGAATTGACTTAGTTATCTATCCAAAACATTAGATTTTTTTATGTTAGCTTAAGAAAAATAGCAAGAACCGATTTCCTGAATGTTTTCAATCATGTCGAATGACTCAGGGTATGAAAAAATTCAAAAAACCGATCCATGCTATTTCTCTTAAGCTAGCATAAAAAAGTCTAATAGTTTGGATACATACCTAAGTCAACTCGTTCTATCGATTGGTGAAGAGATTTGGATGTTCGTGGATGTTCGCGGGTGTCCGTAGATTGAAAAAAACAGTGTTCATGGATGTTCGTAGAATTAACTCACCGAGCTCTATCTACTAGTGGTATCAACTCCTGATTTGGGGGTGTTCGTGGGTGTTCGCGTATTTTACAAATACCCCAAAATTTCATCAATTGACAAGCTACGTTCTAGTGAACTTTCCCGATGGCTCTATCATGTCTATATGTAAAACTGCAGCTTTGAACATTTCTTCAGAAATTTGAGGGACTATGAAAACAATATTACTAAAATTTTCAACTAAATTAATCGAAACTAGCTTGAGTTACCGATTACCAGGCTCAAAATCAATGCTTACTAGTATTTTATGGAAATTTTCAATACGACGGTTAGATCTTCGTTATTTCGAATTGACTTCTTAACAAATTCTTAATGAAGATAGCTGCTTTTTGAGCTGCCGAATGAGCACTTATGGAAAAATAAATTTCGTAAAATGATCGAGATATGATCCTCACACGATGATGATAGCGTTGAACTCGTCATTCTATTGAATATCAATAGATTGAAGGCAAGGTTGTGATCCTGATTAGAGTGCACTGAGATTATTGTCCATTTCAAAATATAATGTGCTCCACTGTTTTTTGAATAACTCAAGAATGCAATCAGCTAGAGTCCTGTGGTTTTCACCAATCGATAGAGGAGACAGGGGCACGTCTTTTACTTTAATATTGTATGAGACGAAATCAATTTAAAATCAGTCATTTCTGCAGAACATTGCAAAAAGCGTATAAAAACGATATGTCATTTAGATGAAATTTTGATTTTGACATGTGATCTAGATAGAGGGACTTCAGATCTATACTTCAATATATAATTCGAATGATTATATTTCCACATCCTAATGTGGATCAAATAAAATCGTCTATTTATTAGCATGAAAACTTTGAATTTATTCCATTTTTTAAGCAAATTTTCTTACTTTAGGCCAAAATTTCGTCTAAATGACATGCCGTTTTTATACGTTTTTTGCAATGTTCTGCAGAAATGACTGATTTTAAATTGATCTCGTCTCATACAATATGAAAGTAAAAGACGTACCTCTGTCTCTTCTATCGATTGGTGAAAACCGCAGATCTCTAGCTGATTGTATTCTTGAGTTATTCAAAAAACAGTAGAGTACATTATATTTTGAAATGGCCAATAGCTTAATGAAATGAGCAGAAAAGTTTTAGATAGTGACTTATTCAATCGTATATTTCATATTTAGGAGAACATTGATATTATTCAATAGTTTCTACAGAAAAATCAACTCATCCGAAGATTACATCTACGGGTCGCTATCGAGTATGCTGCTATCGGTCGCTCATTGTGAATGTTATCCAAGGATAATATTAGAGATATTACTGTAGGTAGTATATTCTTGAAAACAATACATTAAACAATAATTTGATTCTCTCTTTTATGTTAGAAACTTTTTCGGCTCATTCGCACAGTATCATACGCTGGGGAATGACCTTAAGCAGAGATGAAACTGGTCTGATGTTTTGACGACTGATATCGGTATCGGGTGTGAATGTGGGTGTGGGGTGTGGGTGTGGATGGGGAAGGGTGTGGGGTGTGTGGTGGGTGTGAGTGTGGGTGTGAGTGTGGGGTGGGGGGGGGGGTGTGGGCGTGGGTGGGGTGTGTGGGTGTGGGTGCGGGTGTGGGTGTGGAAGAATCTTCCATTGATCCACACTCACCCACACCCAGGCAAACCCGTCAATACTAGTCTGACACATGAACACTGTTCTGATTCGAGAATACTGATCTGATCTATTGATACCGCTCCACAAGCAGGCCGACTGATTCGAAATTCGAGCCGATTCCGATTTCATCCGTGACTTAAAGCACGACTCTTACAAAGCGGCAACATTACGATATATAAAGACAAAAGTACTGTCCAAACATAATACACGTTACAAACGTTTGAGCATACACAGCAGCAACTATGTCTCTTCAAACTATAGTATGCTAACTAGCACAGAGATACTAAACTCATTGTACAAGTTTTGTCCCCAAAATTGCTTTTAGGACCATTACAGTTGTATTGCATCTCCATATCAACTTCTATCACATGAAACGTGGAAAATCAAAACTCATTAATGCCGTTCTTCTCTCTGACGGATATAGCAGCTGATAGGACCGGTTTTTATTTCTAAGATGCTTTTACTGAGGTCGCTTAGAGTATCATTGAATAATTGGAAATATGCTGTTTCTGAAATTGACCATCATGTTCTGCTACATAATACATGTTTTCAAGTTTTCTTCTACAGTTTGTAGAAAGCTTTCGATTTACGTAGAAATTGACTTAGCGAATATAGAATTGGTTGCAAATAGAAGATAAACTCAACAAACAATGTGAACTGTAGAAGCATTTAGATGAGTGCTCAATATGATTATATACCGGTCTGTCTTCTTTCCATCACGTTATTATATTATTTCCTATAGTTAGTAAAGTGCTTTCAAATGATACAGAAATAAAGTGACTAAGTGCTTATAATTACTCGCTATGACCGAACAATATGAAGGACAATCCTAGAAGTTAAGCCACTTTAAGAATTTCGTCCGCTCTGAAGATTTACCAGTCTATTTGTTTCGTTCACTTTCTCAAGTTAATATATGAGTCAGAATAGATGAGCCTTCGTTATTTATTCAATATTGTTGCCATCGGTACGGATGCACTCCGACGCTAAACATGAATTAGAATGTCTCCTCAAGTCTGATTGGCTTATGATATCTATCTGAATAACCGAAGATGTGCTGTTTGAATCTCAAGAAGAGCATATTTTTCTCCATTCTTTCCATTTGTATATCCCCTTATGCTACAACCCTTTATGACTCATATTTGATTCTTAGACATATCTCTGCCAGTTTTTATTGTTTCAGACCAACTTTTTCGTAAACATTCAGTATTGAATTTTCTACAAAGCTCTATACAAAATGGTCAACGCATATACAAAAAAAGAAAAACTTGTCGTAGTAATACTATGTGAGCCTGTCGGTAACAACTTCCAAAGGATTTTCATTGATACTGACTGGCACTTCTTTCTGATTCTGAAGCAAAATCTAAAAGCTTCGACGTAGAATATTTACTTTCAAAGAACTAGTCATTGTCTTGCTTGCTTTATCTTACTATTCCTACATATACTATTCGAAGTAACATTACTACAGAATTTTAGCTAGTCTTGCATAGTATCATTTAGTTGTTTTTGAACAAACCAAAATCTTGCACCAGAAAAAAAACACTACGACAAGTAACCCCCAGCTTTCCGAAAAACTGAAAAAAATGCAGTGAAAAACAGGAATATTTTGGAAAATTTCCGAAGTCAAATATATATTTAACTCTTTAGACTTTTGATGGAGGAGACCTTACTCATACCCACAAGGTGAAGCTTTCAGAGTTTCTACGTTGGTATCTAGAAGCTCGATTGACAGCTCAGGTTACGAGGTCTTTTGACGAGAATAGCTTTACACTGACTAATCTTTACTGTTCATTTCCTAAAAACTTCCGTAAAGTTTTCCTCATGAGCAAAACAATTACAATGATATAAAAATAAAATTAAACAAGGTTAGTGATTCTACTTGAGAACCAACACATCCGCTCGATATCCATGACTACAAAAGCTTCATGAAAAGATTGTCACATCAAAAGGCTTACATTCGCTCGTTGTAATGCTGCAAGACCTTATGTATATACACAAGACGAATAACAGTGTATTGTATTGATATTGTCCTATAAGTGAAGGAAAAGTATTGTTGTGAATATACATTCGTTACAAACAAAACCTTGGTTTTTATCTATTAATGCATGTTTGTGTATTCGCTAGGCATGACTTATTCATTACATACTTTTTTTTGAGAGAAAGTACTTTTGTCTTGCTCGTTCTGTTTAGTGTTATACAGACGGCATAATCGATGTCAATACAGACTCAATTGAATGTTGCAAAAAAAAGCGTGCGTTTTATCAATCATACACCTGTACTACTATCGTCGTCGCACACGCAAGCACAAATATTAAAGCTCCAATGTCGATGGCTTCTAGCGCAAAAGAAAAGGCTTGTTTACTTCGAAATTGAAACGTCATTTTCAGCCTTGTGCGTAATCAGTCAGTTGTCATACTAGTTCGATAATGTTTTAAAATATGGTGGAAAAAGGCAGAAAGGAAAAATGTCGAACGATGAAATGTCGAAGGAAAAAGACAGAAAAGAAAAAAGCAAAAAGAAAAAGAACGAAATAGAAAATGTCGAAAGAAAAATTTTAAGAGAATGAAAAATCATTAACATGAACATCTTGACCAATCATTCAGAAATTTATTGAATATAAAAATACGAGAATAGGATCATTCACAGTGTAATTGAAATGATACATAAATTAACAAAATATGCGAGCTACTGATGAAAGTAATGAATCTTTTTTTTTCTTTTCAATGAAGTATTCTTCGCGACTATATAGAACAATCCCTTTAAAAGTTTTTTTTTTTTTTTTTTTTTTTTATTATAAGCCGAGCTTTGCCCGATGACCCTGACGGTCCTAAAGTGACAGTTTAGCTTGAAAGACTGAACCTGTTAAAGCATAACTAAAAACAAGAAATGGGTGTAGTGCGGTAGACAGAAGAACAAAAGCAAAAAAAATCGAAGAATAAGAAGGGAAAAATAGAAGAACCAAGTGCGACAGTATGATATTCTTAAGAAAGAACAAAGCAAAAAAAAGAAAGAAAAAAGAACAAGAAAAAAAATATATATGTATCATTCTCTCTTTCTTTCTCTCTTGCTCTGCGTCTCCTTGTCGTTTTTTGTCAGTATGACCTTAACATGACTATTAACTATTGTCTAAAACCCTTCGGGAGCAGGGAGAAACAGTAGAGCTCGTCCTCGTTATAGTCAATGATCGAATCCGTCGTTCCATGAGCTACCATACATTTTATCGTTTGTTCCAATACGTCCAAGTGTTTTACAAATCTTTTCTATCTGCGCAAGCAGCGAATTGATTTCGTACCTTCAAGCCAGTTCGATCTATGCGCATTCAACTCTGACTGTTTCAACAAAAGGTATCCATCTCTGGTTTTTGATAGTGCTTTGAAATATTTTTCCCAGTACCTATAACAATCTACCAACGACAAAATCACTGTCAATGGTATTTTTGATCTAAAATATATAATGTATTATCAAAAGAAGTTTTCTTGGGTATGTATAAATAGCACAAGTTCAGATGTTTATAATACATAAAAATTTAATATGAAGATACAAATTGTTCATATATTTTCTGAGTCTATTTTAACAAGTGTTAAAATAGAATATTTATTGGCTGGTTGCTTTATATTAAATTTTGTTTATTTTGCGTTTTACCCTAATTTGGTTGTTCGCTGATTTTGTGAAAATGTATATCCTCAGTGAAGAGAAACGCTGGTATATCATTAATGAATGGAAAAAAGGATCTATAAATACTTCATGTGTAGCACGTTTTCTTAACTATCATGCCCGTACAATATGCCGCATTATTAATTATTATCGTCGTCATCATCATGTAAACTATGAACATGATGTTGGTCGTCTATCTGCACTCGATTCAACACAAATTAAGCAACTTGATCGAACAATACAAAACCATCGATCGGCAACAGCCGCTGAATTACTATCGCTCACAAACTTCAACACTACCGAATGCACGATACAACGATATCGTCTATCACTTGGTTATCGTCCTCGCAAGTCTATTATTAAAGTCAAGAGTAATAATATAAATGAACAAAAACTGTATGAATTTGCTACATTACATTACCGTGCCAATATCAAGACCTATATTTTCGAAGATGAATGTTATGTGAGTTTACGAAATACTCAACAGGTTGTTTGGTGTAAACGAGGAGAATCAACACCCAAGAAGGAAATGTCATCTTTACGAGCACATGTTAAGTTAATTGGTTTTATCTGGTGAAATGGTTATATATTTGGTCGATTTGAAAGCTGGTTAAATGCTGATACATATTGTGCTACAGGTAAAGAAGCTTTATTCGGAAATTAAATGAATTTTTCTATATTTCTGATGGAGTTAAATGGCACAGAAGTTCTCAATTCCAACAATGATGTGATCGATATACTATTGAATTATGTGAATAGCCAGGTTATAGTCCTGATTTTAATACTATTGAACTGATCTGGAACATTATCAAACAGAAAATTAAAAATAAGAATCCAAAGTCACAATGTGAACTAGAAAATCCGGTCGATGAAGCTTTGAATGGTCTATCGATGAATGTTATTCAAGCATGTATCAAAAAGACTCAGAAAATATATGAACAATTTGTATCTTCATACTAAATTTTTATGTATTATAAACATCTGAATTTGTGCTATTTATACATATCCAAGAAAACTTCTTTTGATAATATATTATATATTTTAGATCAAAAATACCATTGACAGTGATTTTGTCGTTAGTAGAATGGTCCTCAAGGAGTTTTCCTTTATATATTGATGAGAACAGTTGATCTTCCCAATATTGACGACAGTATGTTCTATTTAAGAGTATGAAGTATAGATGGTTCAGATCAGTACGTTGTGCGTCAGTGAATAACGGAAAAATTCCGAATAACCATGTGAAATGCAGGAGAACGAAAGTCGAGAAAAGTCAAGGGGGGAAAAGCGAGACTCACTCTACTCCAAAAAAGAATTGGAGTACAGATGGAGTACAGATGGAATACAGGTGGAGTACAGGTGGAGTACAGGTGGAGTACGGTTGGAGTACAGTTGGAGTAAAGTTGGAGTACAGTTGGAGTTCAGTTGGAATACAGCTGGAGTAGAGGTGGATTACAGCTGGAGTAGAGGTGGAGTACAGTTGGAGTACATTGGAGTACAGCTGGAGTACAGCTGAAGTACAGCTGGAGTACAGTTCGAGTACAGTTTGAGTACAGTTCGAGTATAGCTTGAGTATAGCTGGAATCTATCCAAACTATAGCTGCAGAACAACTTGTGTACAATTAGGCTGTAGTGAAAGTGGGGGTAGCACTTTAACTTTTCTTTAAGATTAAAGTTAAAGTAGTGCTCTTTAAATTTTAACTTTTAAAATTAAAGCCACGATACTTTACACTAACTTTAAACTTTTTCAAGTTAAAGCAATCGTTTTCCTATGAAATAAAACCTTCCTCAGAAATTTATAACACTAAATAAACATTCATAAAAGTAGGCATGCACCGAACCCGGGCTCGGTCATCGCAGGGTACCCTGGGGTCCTCAAATCCTACTATTGGGGAATATCCTTGGATCCTCAAGTTCTACTATTGGAGGTACCCTATGGCCCTCAAGTACGAGTGTTGGGGGATATCTTTGGGTCCTCAACTCCTATTATTGGAGGGGATGATACCCTTTGACCCTCAAGTACTACACTCTAAAAAAAGGTATTTGTTACTATTGGAAACTCTTTTAGGGTTTGCAAATGGCTTGGAAGCCCTAAAAGCGATTTCAATAGTAACAAATACCTTTCTTTTTAGAGTGTAGTATTGGGATTACCCTTGGATCCTCAATTCCTACTATTTGGGGAGGGTATGCGAGTGCGTGGGTGTGCGTGGATGTCGGTGTAGGTGTGGCTGTGAGGATAGTATCGTCTCCATATGTAAAGCCGCCTCCACACCCACACCAAGAACTGCGCACCCACGCCGCTACCCCCACACACAACCACATCCTTATCCCAAATCCACATCGATACACACATCCACCATCACACCTCACCCTTCAGAGGGTGTTCAGCTCAACATCTGGTTTTTGAGGCCCTTGAAGACTGCATCGAGTCTTTCTTGTGATCTTACCGATTGTAAAGAAAACATCGTCTTTGTAAACAACACCTTCAGCTGTATGGAACTGTAAAACTCTTTCTGAATACGGTGATGGAAATTCCTTATCGACTCTGGAAGGCGATATGAGGGTATGAGAGATGCAGTTGAGCTATTATAAGAAGTAAAGTAATGAAGAATAATCACGTGAATTATTGGTGACCTTGAGCCACGATGTTGAGATCCGGTATCGTGAGGCATTTACTATATGATTTTACAAATCTACACAGCACATATCGACTGTTACATGTGGTTTTCTCTATTTTTTCCTTTCTAAGTCTTGGCGGCGTATGTACTAAAAGGGTTGCTTAACTGTATCCATCAAACACTGGTGGTATAACACTGGTACCCACATGCAGTAAAAACGGTTAAAAAAATTTGAATGCACACTCAAATAAAGAAAAGTACAATGAGGAACCAACAGGAATGAAGTAGTATGAACGGGTGTGGGTGGGTGTGGATGTGGGTAGAGAATAGAGTTACCCACATCCTCACCCACACCCCACACCCACATCCAGGCTATAAGTATCTGAAGTCTCTCACGTAGGTATTTTTGCGTTGTTGCTTTTATATGCTCATGTCCTTTCTGTAGAGGGTTAGCGACACTAAGGTCGCGTTACTTGTGTCTTTATTTTAGTTGACTTTAATACAAAAAAAGAAAACTTAAAATATTTATATATATATTTATTTTCTTCGAAATATATTTCTTGCAATGTTCTGTTCTTTTTGTTTGTTATATTCGCTTGAAAATTACTGACACAATGACTATATTGGTGATATTTTCGATATATTTCAATGTTATAACATCTAACGTTTTGAAAACACATTAGAAAATATCTTCAAAAAAAACTGTTTGACTAGTTCTGCTAAAAAAAACTGGTGTAAATCTAGCAAGTACAGTCTTTATACGTTTGATTTGCACCGATTCTTTTAAGTTAGTAACTATTATTCTCTTTCACAATGAAGACGAGAATATTATTACACTGTACGGCAATACAACTTTCAAAAAAAAAATAGCCAAGTAACAAAGAATCCAGACTTTCGGGGATGAGTGTAGTTGTAAACTGCATAGATAGAGTGAGAAGATGGAAAAAAACCAACATGATTTCGACAAAAGAATACCGAGTAAAAGATAAGATAAGAAATGAAAATTTTTCGGACAAATACTATGTATCAATGCTAGGAAGAACGTAGAGATAAAACGGAAAAAACCAGCATGATTTCGAAACAGACTATAAATAACGAGATAAATCTATATAAAACATAAAAAACAAAAAATTTGAAAGTCTAGTGCAGATATATATTATAACATTTACTGTAAGTAGTTTTAACGTTTTCAAAATACAAAATCAAGTTTTTATTTACCATCAAGCATATCATGGTTTGAATGATTTAGTTGAGAATATGCATCAAATTCTGACTGTTTGTTTGGGACATAAGCAAAAATTGGTTGGTAATTATCAAACATTACAACAACTACAACAAGACGTGTTTGCAAAATATAGAAGGTACTTGGTTAGCAGTAATATGAAAGAAATTCGGATCAACTTTATATTAACATACAAAGATAAGGCAACGAATACAGAAAAACTATTAAAAGATATTAATGAAATCAATAACAATGATGGAGAGTGGTTTCATTTGTCAGTTAAAAGAGTATGTATAGTGACAACTTAGCTCATTATATTATGAATGTAGACCATGGTAGAGTAATTAAAAATAGTAGATACATAATGTAAGAAGGAATTATTAATTTGGATAAACACCTCACCTTTAACAGAAATAGGGTATGAGTGTGAGTTTGGATTAGTCTTCTTTTCAATCGCGTCCAGACTGTCATCTACACCTACATCCCATCCCATTTCCATTCAAATTGTAAGAAACACGACAAGGATAGCGTAAAGTTGCTTCAAAAGCAGTTTGTGCTGTGCGGAGTATCAAGAACTCTAATGATCAAAGCTGCACATCAGCTTCGTAAGCATTGCGATAGACAAAGGCATATATGATTGGTAGAACTCTAATAAGCCGAAAGCAGCTGAAAAAAGACGTAGAACATATGGTCGCATATTTTGACGCTCAGTGATAGCGTGTCAATGCGAGCATTGAATCAAAACCAAATAAATGATAGCTAAAAAAATGTATTGAAAGCAGGAATGAACGAAAGCAGCATAGTAAATATGAGAGAAGAAGGAAGAATATCTAGATGATCAAAGAATTTAGAAAATAATCGCAGGGAACAGATAATAGGATACACATTTGATTCGACCTATAAGCTGTTTTGAAAGATACTGCTTCGTTTTTAAAGTCCGTACTAAGCTTCTCAGGTTGATTGAATGTGAATTTTACATTTTTCCTCATTTGAAGCTACACTGACAAGCCTTTGTAAATCAGTTTTAGTTTGGTTTTTTCTGAAATAAAAAAAACCTGAGTAGTGTTCTTGTACGAAGGAAGGTATATAAAAAAACTGACTAATCAGAACTATAGTGGTGGAAGTTCAAAATCAAATCTTTCTGGAATAACTTTTCACAACTAAAGTAGCAAAACAGATATTGACGAAATACAGAGACTGTCATTTAGTGTGTACCATTTAATACTAACAAATCGAAACACCAAAGATACACTAGAAGATATTCTATTCGCCGCTTTTCTTGAGAAGTATGATATAGTGTAAAAAAAAGTCGGGTACTTTGTAAAAAAATGAGTACATTTAAATGTTAACATAATTGATGTGTAGCTATTTGATTAAATCTGAAATAACCTATCTTTAGAGAATGAAAACAAAGAGTGAGCCCATTAAGAATATCTACTATATGATAAATTTGTGCTTAAATGAATTACTAGAAAATAAACGGATGAGATGGCAGGTTTCATTTTGAATTTGTGAAAAAAGCTTTGTTCTTTTTGATTGATCTACCATGCATTTTTCGATTTGATTTCTTTTATAGATTTGGGATGCATGTTGTATATGTATCAGTTCATTTGGTATTACGCCTGATCAGTCACTACGTGAATGTCCAAATATTGATTGTGGTTATCAATATTGTAATAAATGCATGGAGTCAATTAAAACAAGTAGTCATGCCAGCAGTAAATTTTATTGTATATATTGTCACAATTCAAACGTAACATATCGAATGGAAAATCAATTGTTGATAGATTTATTATGGCAACAATACTCTATTAAATATGGGGTCGACCTATTATCGAACTTAAATATTATGCCAGGAGTACTGTTAAATGATGTTTCATGTCGATTAACCCATATTCAGGCGCAGTTAAAAATGTTGCAAGAAAAAATCAATGATAATAGCACTCTTTTCGAATCGATAGCAAGACAAATAGAACGTGGTCATGCATTAGTTAAAGAGTTACAAGATATCGAAAATAGAACTAAAGAATTAATAGTGAAAAGTAGTGATGATGATCATGATCAATTAAATGCTTGTTTAGAGGACTATGTGACAACATTAACCGGTGATGGTCCTCGAAAATGTCAAACATTTATTGAAGTGTGTGAGTTATTGTTATATTACACTCAGCAAGCTGATTTTGAAAAATATTTTGGATCATTGAATCGAAACATGAATGAATGTGAAACAGTATTAGGGACAAATAAACAATTTCAACCAAAAATCATTGATATTTTTCAATCGCTTGAAAAGGATCTTGGCCAACATATTATACCAAGTATACCATGTAGAGTCGGTTTTATAGGTCAAATAAGTGTGGGAAAAAGTTCACTTTCAAATGCTTTACGACATACTGATGTTGACTATTTGAAAAATTCACAAACAGAAATAATTGCTCAAAAGAAACTCTCTTCTCCAATTCGTGTTGGTAAAAGTACATTTTGTAGAATGGAGTTTGAACATGAGTATGAAGATGGTAAAAAAGTTATTTTTGTTGATATTGAAGGATCAACAGACAGTGAATCAAATTTAAAATCAGGAAATTATTTCGATGAAATAAAAAAAGCAGACTGTGATCTTTATATTATTGTATTTAACAATCAGTTTACAGATGTTCATCATGAGTGGCAACGTTATATTGTCAATATATTAGAGCGTAAATGCATCCTGGTACGAAGCAATACAGATGATTTATTTCTCAGAACATATGAAGAGAGTGTTGGTCAAAGCTTCGACTTAACCGATAATGAACGAAAGGAAAAATATGCAAAAAATGTGATTGAACAAATTCGAAAGATTGCTAGCTTTGACATCAAAGGGCAAGAGTTATCTGATGTATATTTAACCTCTGTCTGTAACAAAAGTAGTCTGAAAAAGTATCTAGCCACAATACCATGTTTAAATTTTGATTTTGAAAAATTAGAGGGTTATATCAGAATCCTACCGTTAACTTTACACAAAAGTCGTCTACAAAAAATGGCTGTATCTGCAATGGCACGAGTTATTAATATTTGTTTTCGTCGTGGTTATGTCATGAATATATTTAAATATAATATTGCTGCAGGTGTTGCTGCTTTTCTACCATTTCTTGATTTGATTCCAAGATATTTAGGACGAGAAAACATTCGTCAAGCATTTGGTGTTAATACTCGTTCACGTTTAATGAACTGGTGGAAGGGTACAACAGATGAGTTCAAAGTTTATTTAAGTAAATTTAAAATTACCCTTGATGAAGCAGGTTTCAAAACATCAGCTTTTAAAGAAACATTTCACATTAAAAAGACTGATATTCGAAACTCAGCAGTAAGTGTATCATCGTCAACAATCACAAAAGGTGTAACAAGTGTTGGTGTTGTCGGTATTGCTCTTTCGGATGATGTTCTTAGACTCGCTGGTATCGGCGCAATCAATGCAATTCGTGGTCTATCCATTAGTTTAATAGTTGTTGGTGGAGTTCTTACAGCAGGCATGTGTGTTTGGTCAGCTGTATCAAATGGTAAACAAATGTATAGTTATTTAAATCGACTTTGTGATGATCTTATCATTGTTAGTCAACATGTAGCTCTCAAAATCCTCGACGATAACAATGAAATACGAGAGTATTTTTCAAATTGACAATAAGCGGTTTTTAAAAACATTCCTGTTTTTTAAATAAATACTATGCTTATAATCGAGAAATCTGTTTCTTATAAAAAATAATGATGAGAGCAATATTGATTCAATACTGCCGAAAGTTTTTGTTCTATTTATGTAATCGAAATTCAGCAATCAACAATGAGAAAACAATAGACTTCCAAGTTGGATTGATCACAATCATATGACGATCTTGAATCAGACGTAGGGTGCA